>APFE030782226.1:91907-111065 GCA_000404065.3 Pinus taeda
AAGGTCTGGGTCGATGCTTATCTAGCAACCTAATATCATTATGTGCAATTTGATAGTTGATTTTCAATTTTTCGTTATAATAAATCGAGTCTGCCCCACAATGTGTTAATTTCATGGTTGGCCTTTAAGTTTTCATGACAATGGGTTGAGCTCACCTACACTGCATATCAATTTGATAGTTGATTTTTAAAAATCTTTTGCAATGTATCAAGTTGTTTTAGGTTAAGATTTTAAAATCGTTGTACATTTAGCATTTAAAAAAAAATTACTCTTGGTATAATAACTTTTTCATTTAGGTGTTCATTTTTAAAGTTTTTTTAGTCATAAAAGTTTTCCATAATGTCATGCTTGAAATATTTTGAAAACTTAAGATTGTTTTGTAATCATAATCTTTGGCTTTAATTCCATGCTTGAAAATTTGTCAAGATTTTAATGTTTTTCTAAGTCGTGATATTTTATCTTTAATGTTATGGTTGAAAACAGTTATAAATATTTTTTTCTTAGCACCACGCTTGAAAATTGTTGGAATTATAAGGTTTTCAAAGAAGTGATATTTTAAATTTAATGTCATGCTTAAAAATCGTTGGAATTTTAAGGCTTTTCAAAGGCGTGATATTTGATTGTTAATATCATGCTTGAAAATCGTTGGAAATTTAAAGTTTTTCAGAGTCATGATATTTTATTTTTAACGTCATTATTAAAAAATATTGAAAATGTACCATGAAAAAAAAAACGTTATTCTGGCATCAACACTTTACGATTTCAAGGTGCTTTTTGCATCAAACAAAATGGATTTTATTGTTTTTTACTGTTATTTTTAAAACATATTGAAAATTTACTCTGGAAAAAAAATGGTGATACAGAATCAACACTTTTTTATTAGGTTGTTTTTACGTTTCTGTTTTTTTTTTTTTTTTGGGGGGGGGGGGGGGTGGGGGTCGGGGGCTCAAGTACCTGTTTTGAGATAATAGTTCTCGTTTGATCGGTAACTATGTTTTTGTGATCTCTTTACTGGTTTTGGCGAGATTGTGGTAGTTTGAGGGTGGAGGTGGTTTAACCTCTATATTCCCTTGGTTGATTATGTCTTGGTTTATCCCATCAGATCCTACATTCATGCTTGGAATATGGCATGGGGGTGATTGGCTAAAAGAAATATTTGGTTAAGCTCAATCTATGGTAGGGTGGTACATGGAAGTCCCTGACTTTGTTGGATTTTGCATATGTTAATAAGAATTATTTTCCTATTGTAATTTATGACTACTTTTGCTTTTTATTATGTTCATTTGATGCTTATTCTGTCATGGTTAATATTTTGGTTATATGTTGGTTATAGGCACAGTGTATGATGTGCTATGGATATGGCTATTATTATGCTTTGATAACTTAATGAATGGTCGATGAATGCATAGGCTAACAAGTGTGGTTGCAGCTACTTGAGAGGGAATTAGACCTTCTTAGTGATATTCAACTAAATTACAGATATTTACACTCAAATATGAATTCGTGACCTATAATTTACATGTTTACCATATGTTTGACGAAATGTCTAGTATGTTCTAGTCAATCTAGGTCAAATTCTGACTTCAAGTTTGAATGATTAGCATTATCGTTATGGGAAATATGATTCTACAAGGTCAATAGAAGTTTTGAGCAATGGTCTGGAGGCTAGCCTAGAAAGGTGGCTCAGACCTCAAGGTTGCAGGCACAGAACTAGAGATATGGGGTCATAACTACATGGAGCAAGGCTTGTGAGTGTGGTTAGAGGTGCACAACTATATGCAGGTAGTGTCAAGGGTGCAGTTATAGTTCTAGGTCAGAGAAAAAGGGTTCCAGCTTAGGGATTGGTCAGCTGGGGTGGTTGTTTAGCCTCTGAGTGACATGTGGTTCCTAAGGAAGGTCATTAAGTCTCATTTGTAGGCCTCACTTCCTTAAGAGGAACTAGTAGGTCAGGTCATGTCATAGTCACACTATGCTTCACATTTACCTCGAGGGCTTGTAAAAGTGAGTAAATGTGGGGTGGCATGTTACATGTTGCTCCGAAGCAAACCAACATCTGGCATCAAGGATGGAAAAACTCTTCGGATATTTTCTTGCCCCACTTCATTTAATATGAATGGCACTGATATATTGGGGCATTATCTACAACACATGTTCGGCTCTATGGGAGTGAGGATGAGTTAGCATGGTATTTTTCTCCTTATGGTAGTCATTATTCAAAATATGGATATCTTTGCCTAAGTGCGACCTCTAGGCCTCAATTCTTGGAATGGTTGTGGGGAATTATATGGAAAACCAAATGTCTGGCCAAAGAAAAGTTGTTAGTTTGGTCTATAATGGAAGGGACAGTACCAACATGGGAGGTTCTACAAAGAAAATTTACTCCTGGGCCCGAGTGGTGATCTTTGTGTAAGCTTGAGGAAGAAACAAGTAATCATCTTTTTATATAGTGTTCTTTTACTCGAAGGGTCTCGGATGCATGCATACATTCTTTGGGGAAATATATACATTAGGATATGCTTGTCTTTTTAGAGGGCTAGAAAATTTGTGTGGATTCTTGACACCCAAAAGGGTGGAGGGTGTTGCTAGTCATTCTTTATTGGGGTATATGGATTTCCTAGAACAATTCCATTTTCAAGGGGATTTTGATCCCTCCGGCATGGGTTGCTGTTGAGGGGCTGAGTATTCTGAACTATTGTGCAAAATAAGTGGTTGTGGCACCTTCTCGGAATGTGACTATTATTGCTATGGATTATACATGCCACTGGGGTTTTTTTGATGGGGCTTCACAGGGAGAGGACCTAGTTTATGGTGGGGGTTTTGTTTTATTCTAAAATGCACAATATTAATATTATGTTAAGATGGGTTAGGGACGGAGCTCAAACAATTGGGTCGAGATTAATTCTTGTCGGGCTTTGGTTTCTTTTGTTGTTGATTAGGGGGTTTCACATTTGCAGTGTTTTGGCGATTCTATGCTTGTAGTGAATTCGCTAAACAGAGAAAGTATTTGTAGAAATTTACTTCTTGTTGATATTGTTGCAAACACTCTTCATATAATTTTTCACATCTCCTCCTTCACTTGTGCACATGTTTACAGGGATAGAAACTCGATCGTTAATCACCTTTCTAAAGAGGGCATCCCCATGGATCAGGGTCTCTGGTTGGTGAAGGAATTCATCAGATTGGAGCAGTTGCTCTATCAATTGCAACCTTATGCCGGGAGGCCTCTTCCCTAGCTCATTTTTTATCTATCTATATAGTATTATCCTATATGTTGCTCCAACTTCCTTTTTGTCAACAGATATGGTTATATATTTTCATTTTGTCAGCGAATACATTTCATGTTTTTTATGCAGTACTATTAGTACCTATTGGTGTGGGAACTAGATACATCTCTTAGTATGTTGGTTTATTTTTTGAGTTTTTGTTGGTATTTATATGAACAATGATTGATGGGCCTAAAGCCTCAATGGAATGCACATTTCTTTTGGTGCATATAAAAAATGTAATTTCCTTATTTATATGATGAAGATATGGGTGTCTTTTCTACCGAAAAAACAAACAAACAAAACAAGTTTTCTATATATAATATTTTCAATGCAATGGCTTTAAAAAGCCTAAGACCAATGGTATAATAAACATGGATTCAGATAACTATCGTTTCTTAAATCATATAGTTTTGTGAGATATAATGTTCAAAGATTGACTCAAATACAACTCATGATGATGTTAGTAAATGCTTTTGAAAAATAGCCATTCTTTGAAATTGAATCTAATTTAATTTTCTTATATGGCGTTATGTCATTTTATCTATATTAAACTTTTATAATATAGTTTTATTTATAAATATTTTTTATTTTTTTTATTTAATTTAAAGAAATAAATAAATTGTGTCAAAAAAATTGATCCTTCTTTATTTATGATATTTATGACAAATTTATGTTGATTATATGTATGCATATTATTTGTTAACTCCTCCTTAAATATTAAAATGAGTTACACATATTCCTCATGTAAAAAGTATTTATATATTTTTACATTAAATTATTATATACATAGTTGATCTTAAAAAATATCTTATTTAAGGTGAATATTGAAACTTTTTATTTATAATTTACATTGATTTGTTTAAATAATTTGTCAAGTCCATGTTCACCATGGAAGAAATTACAATCTATACGATCTCCATCACATTAGGTTGTAAAAAGTAAAATTGTCATTGAAATGTTCTACTAAATATAGACAATAAAATATTTTTTTAACATTAACGTATTTTTAAATGTCATGTGCCAACTTCATATTAAGTATTAAATAAATTGCATATCTCACTTATATGCTAAAATGTAAAAAACAAAAAAAACAAAATAATGTCACATGGCATAAGAGGAATTCCACGTCTCCCTCATTCTCATTTGTTAAAAGGCGTCTTTCTAAGTAATAAAAAATTTATTTAATTTTTATTGCTATATGATAATAATAATCATCATCATCATCATCTAATTTTAGGGTCAAAGCCAAGTCAAACACCAAATTAGTGTATGAGACTCCCTTTATTTAGTGTGCACATTGAGGTTTTTTTATTTTGTTATACTAGCACAATCGACAACTAAGTCGAGATCATACTCGCATGACATGATTATCACTACTATTATAATTGGGGGTTTGAATCAACAATATGTCAAAGAATTGACCTACACCCTTAAACTATTTTATTTTTAACCAGGTGTGTTTCGAACTCGAGACCTTTGGCTCTGATACCACTTGTTGGAGTCACAATTGCCGTTACACCAAAACCCGTAGGTGTTAGTAAACAGACACATCACTAGTGTTAAGCACATGCCACAAAACACACGGGTGCATTGGATCAACACCGCCATTAATGAGGAGCACAACAAAATTGTCAATTATATACCAAATATTAAAAAAATTACATATCTCCTTTACCTTAGGTTGTAAAAGATAATTATTCCATTTATTATATAATGAAAGGAGCCGGTGAAAATCAAGATAGTGATCTATGCAGCATGCAACGATTCTGGTGCAAGGAAGAAGCCAGCCGACGTGTGGAATGAGTGAAGAGGATGTCGATCTGACTGATAAAAGACTGTAGAAAACCCGAAATTTTTGCGATGGTTGGTCTTGGGCTTGGATTCAATCCAGATGTTGAGCTCAATAGAGTTGCAAAAGGCCAAATTGGAAGACCATGCATTATTGATGAGATGAAGATACCACCATGGTGGCAGAATACAGATAGCTCGATTATATAAAGTATTGTGCTAAATTGTTGGAGAGTATACAAGTTGGTGCTCAAGGCTCAGTTTCTACGGCACAGAGTTACAGAAAAAAGATGAGTAGCTCTCATTACCAAATGCTTGCATTCTCACTTTCAAAATAAAAGTGGCTTTTACCCATACCTAAGGCATTTACCTGGACTCTCGGTAAATATGCCTCTTAAAATTCACAACCTCTTTTCTTTAGAAGTCTTAATGCACAGATTTTGATTTTAATGGCATTCCATGGTAAAGACATATTTTATTATTTTTTATAAGTGATAAAATAAATGAAAAAGGAAAAAGTGTTTTGAGAGTATTTTATATCAAATTGGTGGGTTAAATCATAAATTGGTGTCTTAAGAGTTTAATATATTGTGGGAATGGTTGATGATATGATTTTTTTTTGTAAGGGGAGACCTAATGTATCATAGACTTTTTGGAGAGATAAGGTGTAATTTGTTTTAAAATTAATGTTTTAAGGGAGGTTATTTTGTATTAAAAATGTAAACTGGTAGTAATTAAAAAAGGGGCTAAGAGAGTCAAAATTCAAATTTAAAAAAAAAAAAAAATATTGTTTGTGTAGTAAATTCATTTTGTTAGTTAAGTCAACTAAGAAAGAGTCAAAGTCATGTATTTCTAGGCCATTAGTGTTAGGAGTCAAAGGAAATATTTTTTTGATTGAATGAGTTAAAAGTCAAATTGATGTCAAGTAAAAGCTCTTGATGATGGAATTTCCATTGTCTTGTTGTAACAACAAGGGTGCATTCTCGATTGAACCTAGCACCCAAGACTTTATTGAATCATTAAGTTAGAATTGATAGGAGGTTAAGTTCTTTCAAATTAATTTGAACTTGTTGTAAAATCATTAACTTTGGTGCATTTTCGTTGGTAGCCGACACCCTAAACTTGCTAAAACTAAATCAAGTGAGAGTGAAATTGAAAGAAGAAAAGTTCAAATATGAGATCAAGCGAGTGTGAAAATTGAGCAAAGTATTCAATTGTTAGAGTTGTTGAACAATCTAATACTATCCACTAGTGAGGACACAGTGAAAATCAGAAAATCCACTCTCGTTGATATTAAAAGGAATCAACATTATGCACATGAGACCATTGAATTTCTCCAACTTGAATCACAACTACAATGTGATGAGTTGCAGCAACAGAGTCATGTTTCTAATCCATTCAACAATGCAACTTCAAATTTTGATTCCAAGCCACTCAGTGATACAACTTCAAGTGTAGAAGTTGTACATGAACAAACTCAACCTTTTTTTTCCAAGCCAATCATCAAATCATGGGAGGAAATCCAATCCAACAAAAAATGACGTGGTTTAGAATATGACAAAGAGGACAAAAATTTGAATATTCCTGATTATTCAAAACCAATTAAGTTCAACAGTGGAGGATTTCTTGATCAAGCAACATCAAAAATCAATGAGAAAGTTGAATAAAGGCCAACATGTTAACATTTTCCAAGAACTGGTCATATGGAAGATCATTGTTTTGATCTCCATCCTTGTCACCATTGTGGCAAGAAGAATCACTTGTCAGAGAAATGTTGCAGATGAAACCAACTACCCATATTGAATATTAATTATGCATGGATTAATCTTTGGGATTGGTTATCTATAGTCAAATGCGTCTATATTTTTTACCGCAGAATTCAATATCACATTAAGACAAATATTGCAACCAATAGTGAAAATATAGTACTCTCATGCACCTGAAAGGGGGAGTACAACAGTGAAACTCTCCTACATTTAAAGTGGGGGAGTTCAAAATAAATGCAGATGGTTATGGTCTCTCCTCTCAGTTGACAAAGGGGGGAACTAATGATGAAATTGAAATTGAATTGATGATGATGGTTGTCAGGCTGAAATTTTCGACAACAACACAATTTTCTAAGGGAAATCAAAATTTTTCAGTGGACAAGCGATTGGGATGTTGATTGAGTGTATATTTGTGGGCATTTTTGTTCACTTGGATGGTCATTGGACCTAGCAAAGGATAAGTAGATCCTTTTTCATTATAGCTTTGCATTAGATTGATTTGTCAAGCATTTTCAAGGATGTGTCAAACTTGTAGTTAATTCACTTCTCTTGGTTCACTCTCTTCATATTGGAGTTTTCAGCATCCAGTTTTAGCGGTTTTTTAGGTAGTTATTCATTGAGTCTCAGCTCAGCAATTTTAGCATGAAGACTTGGAGATGGTACCGGGTTCTTACTTTGGACTTATGATTGAGGGGGGTAATGTTAGCCTCATACTCATAATCAATAATTCCAAAATAATAAAATTATGAAACTTGGAAAATATAATTCCTACTCGTCTTGGATGTGCTCATCAATTCTAGAATGAGTATGTTCCTAATACTTGGGAGTTTGTTGAGGTCTAGTTGGTTGAGAGATTTTCTCCAACTAGTTGGCCTCCTATATTAGTGTGTGGTTGAGATATTCACTCAACCAAGCGATTATATTTCCAAGACAGACTAACTATCTCGAGGCATAGCTTGATGTATATATATTGTATCATTATTATTTGTGAATATACATTCAGGCTTAAAAGCCTTTTCTGCCAAAATTTCTATCTCTTGAATTATTTTTGTTGTTTTCATTTATTATTTTCACTTCTAAATCATTTCATCTGAGCCACAACACCAACTCATGCCTTGCCACTTAATTTTGTTGTTCGTGCCACTAACAAAATCCTTTTGGAGGAATTTCATCATACGCTAGCAAGAGTGCTCAGGTTCACTATTGTCAAGCCAATAGTTTAAAGCCTTAATTGGTGGAATTGTTTGATGGTGATTAGAGTCACTGGTTGTGCTAACTCCCAGGTTGACTATAGGGTAGGTGCTTTCCAATTCCAACTAATATCTCGAAGTGATGACTGATTCTGCCCAATTGCATGAAGCAATGGCCAATTCCACCCAATTGCTTGGAGTCATGACCTCGTGCTCATATTCCACCAAATGCACCTAGGATCTCAAAGCTAAAACCCTGGTGAGACTGTTGAGAGTTCTCATGCCCATAATACTACAAATTACTTCCTGTGAATTATGATCAACGAGATAGGCAACTAGAGAATGAGTTGAAGACGGTAAGGTTAGGAGGCCACTACACATACCATGTCCAACCTACGAGTTGGGGCCTGGAAGGTTTGACTACAATGCCCACTACAATGAAAGTGCTCCATCTCTGAGACAACAAGAGAAAGTTGGCACATGGGACTATTAATGATTGGGAAGAGAGAATTATCATGAATGGCATGGCTTCTTCCTGTGGATAACACCATACTCACCACAATTGTTGACGTCCAATTCACAACCAAAGGGCACATAACTATAGGGTGGAAGAGAGGTAAATTGTTTCTCACTCTAACACTAGCCTCGTCCTGCCTGAGTTGAGCACGCATGAATTCATAATGGCACACTAATGAATGATAATGAGTCATGATGATTATGTGAGTAAATCCTCTAGTTCTCCCACGAGTGAAGCGATTGGAAAGGTACAATCTATCTCCACCGAGTTTGATGTGGAGCAGGTTGAGATGAGAGCTAGTGTGCCAGGGAATTATTGGCTTAGCCATATGTTCCTTGGCAACCATCCTTGTGTTACACTTGATGACTAGCATCAAGCTCATGCATCTGCCATGGGCGAGTTGATGATGATGGTTAATGTCCATTAAGATCATAACTAATTTATCTAACATTTAAAAAGATAAAAAAAAATCTTTTAAAATCGAAACAAACTTAATATTTTATTGGTTTAGTAGAGCTTTAAAAAGATAAAAATTACTCAATCCACGAGCTTTAGGATAGACGATGATCTGGTGCATTGTTAAGGCACTCCTAGATGTTAAGTCACTAGTTCTATTCCCCACCCTATTCGGGTGTTATTCTTGGACATGATCATGATGTAGCCTCATCACTATCGAACTTTTAAAAAAATAGATAAAATTTACTTAAATCTATTAAAAAAAAATTATTATTATCCCTCTTGTTTACAATATATTCAAAGTAGAAAATAACATATTTAGAAAGAGATTTGTCCATCGCTAAAAAAATTTAAAACAAATATATCTACCAACTTAGATCCATCTTAAGAGTACAAAACTTAAATATAGGTTTGCACCTCGAGAGATTTGATCCCTCTCAGGTACATAGATCCCTAGGTTCTCCCTCTTTGTGTGTGTGTAACTTTATGTTGAGCATGGAAAGAATTACACATCCCCTTCATTTAAACAATACACCAATAAAAAAATTAACCATAACAATTTTGGTTTTCAATTACTTTATATAATATATACATAACTAATATTCAAATATTTTATTTAACATGAGCACTGAAATATTTAATTTTAATTTCTTTCTCATTTATAGTAACAATTTTTTTTTTTTTAAATTAGTATAATTTCTCCCTCATATTATATTAAAATATTTTTGTTATTATATTTTTAAATACATGTCTCTTATATGGGGAAGTAGAAAGCATACATTCATGAAATTAAATGTTACATGTCAACTCCACAATATGTATCCCTCAAATTGAAAAAGTGCAAATATAAGATTTTTTTAACAACTTTATCTCTATAAAATTGATGTAAAATTAGGGTGGACATCTAAATATTTTATTTATGTTCAATATTGAAACTTTTTTTTTTGTTATTAATATTTATGATATTTAAACAGTGAGAAAATCTACCAATAGTGGGGACAGTAATCATTAGTTGTTATCTACAAATGTAGGTTAAATCATAATTGTTATTGAAGGAAAACCATGCCACTTGTAATTACCTATTGGTGGTTCGTAAAGGGCCAAGCTTTCACTCCTGCAAGATGTCTATGGATCTTGGGCCATTAACCTATTTCTTTAAGTCCAAAGAAGATGAGCTCTTAGTGAAGCAAAAGCAATTTTAAAGCATACTCCAGACTCATTAATATTTATGATTTATATTGAAAGATGTTTTTGTTATTAATAGTTTTTAATTTATTAATGTAAGTATTATTTAATCTTTTAAAATGTAAATTTATAGAACAACATCTCTCAGCTAATGGATTACTCCAGGCCCATTAATATTTATGAGCTAGATGAGGAAAGGGGTTGAAAGAGAGAATGATGAACCCTAGCTTCCATGCCGCTGCCCTATCCTCACTATGGCCTGATCGATCATGCAGACATGGAATGTCGGCTTCTTCCTTCGACGCTGAACCGCAGGTATTCCATTCCCTTCTGGGTGCTCACCTCCCTCTAATCTGCTCCACTCTAGACAACAGCGTAACCAGATCTCGGCCCTCTTATGTTGTAGATCTCAACAGCCACCCCCTCAGATAGTAGAGGCAAAGGTTAAGGACGGAAATGCAGAATATAATCCTTCTTCTCCCCAAGCTGCGGCTTTGGGGAAGAAATATTACGCTCTGAAAGGCTGCTCAACCCCATTAGAACCTCTTCTGCCTCCCCAGAATAGTCGATGCTCTGTATTTCATATTCAGAATTCTTTTAGCTTCTTGGATTTGCCTGGACGGAGCATCTGGGAGCTCTTTTGGGCTCTCACCTTATCTTCTCACAAGCCCCTGTGGCAAGTTCAGGAAAAGGCGGCCCACCATAGCACCAGCTTCCTCTCATCACAGATTTGCAGAGGAAAGCAGAAGTCCGATCACTCTGCCTCATTCCAGATCCAGATCGTGCTCCTTTCTAGCAAAACTCTGCTACAATGGGTGAGCTCTTCGAATCTTTTGCAGGACCTCAAGCAAATCCTAGAATTTAAGCTAGGGATTCCCTTTGCATCTCAACGACTCCTCCACGAAGGTAAACAACTTGAGGATCTTTATCCCCTTTCTTTTTACACCATTAAGAGAAATGCCTCCATCATTTCTACCCTTCGTTTGAGAGGGGGATCTGTTGGACAGTCATCTTCAGCTGAGGCTTTTTCATAAAAATATGTTGTCCATGCTCAGATGCCCAAGAAAGAAGCTCCACCAGCTCAGGCTCCCAAACCTTTTTTGGTGGACAAACTGGATGAAACCCCCTCCATTGAAATAATTCATCCAACGCTAGATGAGCAAATCCAAAAGTATGCAGAGCATGCCATTATTTGCAGGTTCAATGGGCTATGGCCATGCACAGCAGATCTCTACCAATGGATTCACTCTAACTGGACCAAAAATTGCAAGGTTCTTCTCTTCTCAAAGGGTTTCTTCATTGTAGTGTTTGCTTTCAGTGAGGACTACCAAAAAGCATTAACTGAAGGCCCATGGTTTTGGGGCTTAACAGGTTTATTCCTCACCCCTTGGTTCCCAGATTTCGATCCCTCTACATCACCAAGCTCCCCATCTGGGTCAGACTTCCTAATCTCCCGGCACATCTATGGCACTTTGCTGTATTCGAAGGAATCGGCAATACTCTAGGTCGCTTTCTAGCCACATACACCTCTAGAGGGGAAAAGGGCATATACACCTTCGCCAGAATCTGTGCAGAAATAGACATGAGCAAAGGTCTACCTGATCATATTAATCTCAAAATTGGAGACTTCCATTGGACTCAGAACCTAGATTATGAGAACACAGCCTTTCGCTGCCGAAATTTCCATCACACATGGCACCTTCAGAGCTCTTGTCCCTCGATGCCTGCCCAAAAGAAGAAAGCCAATCCTAAGCCGAAACCCAAAAGCTGGAAACCTCATGTTCCTCCCCCCATGGATGACTTTGATTCCAGCTCAGATGAAGAGGAAGGGGATGCGGAAGGAATGGATGCAAAGCTGGCACAAGATCCGCCCTCGACTGGTCCTAAGGAATCTACTATCCCACCAAACTCACAGAAAAGAACTCATGAATCCTCTCCCTCGGATTCAGACAAGGAGCGCTCTCCGTCATCCCAGCTCAGTTTGCAAATCATACCAGCGTAGCAGAGTCATCTTGGTTGGGTCAAAGTTGGTAAAAAGAAAGGACAAAAACGCCAAATAGTTGATTCTACCCACGTTGGGTAGAATCCTTTGTTCTGCTCTTGTTACTCTGTTCTTCTTGTTACTTCTTGCTTAGCACTGCTCTCTTCTTGTTATCTCTTAGGGGCCGAGGTGGATAGTCCATCCTTTCCGACTGCCCATTTTCTTGCTTCTCTTGGTTGTAACTTCATATTGTACCATACGTCTTCTTAATAGAATTAGTTTTTACGAAGAAAAAAAATAAATTATGAGCTAGATATTGAAGCATATTTTTATTATTAATATTTTTAATTTATTAATGTAAGTATTCTTTTATATTTCTAAATGTAACTTTATCGAACAACATCTCTCATATAATGGGTTGTAATGGGTTGTAGAGTGTCTCTAGATAAAATTAAAAACAAAAACCAAAAACTAGAGCTGAATTTTAACATATGTAAATTATACCTCCTTTTGATTTAAAGAGACAAGGTGTTGGGAATTCTCAAGAGCTTAATGTTTTTTCTTATATTATTTTTTCTTTTTTTATTCCAATATATTGTAGCGCTTGTACCAAAAACAATAATAAGTTTTTTTTTTTTGTAAACTACTCCATAATTTATTGCATTAATAAGACAAAAATTACAAGGAGTTCAACACCAGCTTATCACAAAGAGTAACATCATCATATAGGGAGATTGAACAGGCATCTCCACAAAGCAACAATGACCAACAAATATATTTCCCACCAAGATAACTCAAAAACATACAACAATCAACCCAAGTACAAAGTGGTAGAACCGCCAAATATCCCCATAGCCCAAACACCATAAGGGAGTGAAACTTCATCACCTAGGAGGCATTGAATACTTGAAAATTTGTTATCGATGTCCATATCACAATCTTCGTGCATAGTAATTATTTTAACATACCCCAAATGCCAAAATATCTGGAGACATGTAAACATCAACGCATACAAGTATCATTCAAGGAAAATACCATAATACTAATCAAAATAAATGAAATCAATGCCCACAATGTCTAAACCAATTTCAAGTGTCCCATGGGAAGGTAGTGTAAGTACCACGATATAACCAAGCCAAAGCAACTTTATAAATGTTAATCTTGCCAAAAAGTCAAAAGAGTGGGTTACTTCTAGTATCCATAATCAGTCATAACATAACAACATTGAAGACGAGTTACTGATATCAACCAGAAGCTCAAAATTATACATAGACATACAACTTCCAAGCACCGAACAGAAGTGACAACAACATTCATATAGAAGTGATAGAACAAACCAAGTATAAACCTCCACAATATAGAGATACCTGATGATAATTGATGAAAATCGAAACTAAGAAAAACCCCAGGAGACTAGCGAAATCTAGTCCAGATCATAGGAGGTAATTGACAAATATAGCACAATGTCCATCGGAAAATTAGTAGGGTCACTAGGTGGGTTAGTGAGATCACCTAAGTCAAAATCCGACACCAGAAATATTTCAACCCTAGCCAATAATGAATCCACATTTTCCAAGAATAAACGCGAATTCCTGAGCATGTGTTTGGCATCCTCAAGAAAATAGAAAACATTATAACTCTCAATTTGTTTATCCTCGAAAATTATTCTTAACAGAGTATCCATCTTCTGGTGAAGAGCCAAAGAATTCAAGAAATGAAGCCTACGTTTCCTAAATCTACCAGGGTTAGGTACCTTGGGCATATCTTCATTAACCAAATTTGAATCTAAATGATAAGGATAGTCACTAGACTCTTTTTATTCCAAGAGAAGGATTTCTCTCCTCACCTCTAATGGAATCGCATCAAAAAAAATTCCCACAAAGTCATAAGTGAAAGGACATACACACTTATACCCAACAGAATCAAAACCTATGTTATGCAACCAGCTCACAAAATAGAAGAAAAGATAGATCAACAACTTAGAAATTAGGCTCTTGGAGGGGGAAACCTCCTTTACATTACATAAATGAAGAATTCTTGGATGATACAAATGATAAGGCCCCCTTGGTATATATAAGAGTCTCAGGGGTCACAATATAATCAGAGCCTACATAACAATATTAATGTAAGGGCACAACAATAACAATAGTGGGCTTCTATTGGACACAATAATAATAATAAGGGGCTACACTAACAATAACAAGAATGGGAATACACTAGTATCATAGGGACCTAACAACCTCCCCTTCTACTCATCATTCTTTGATGAGGAGGAATGAGCACATTAACTAAAGAACAAATTGGACACCCACGAATAGACCCTCTGCTTACAAAACAAACTAATGGACTGAGCAGTGGACCTTGTAACCCAGACTGCAAGACTAAAAAGTCATCACCAACTAAAAACCCCATAGGACCAAACCCCAATAAATTTTCAAGTTCTCCATGACACAAAGGCATAACATAGTAATACTACCAAAGTCGAACCAGGTCGAAAATCTCACATATGCAAAGAACAAGAGCATAATTGATACACCAACCAAAGACAAGGAGAAATTCTATACATATAACACCTAGTAGAACTAGCAATATGAGGGAAAACAATATCAAAGAACCTCCCCACCTCACAGAGTCATCATCTAACCTTAATTAGGTGCTAACGCCACCAAGACAACTAACAATGAGGAAAGCCACCTTAATTAATAAAATTATGAGCCATTCTATTAGTTTCCAAAAAACATAAGATTTGTCATGCATATAACTTAGAACTAGGGGAGAAAGGAATTACCTTTGAACTTGCAACCAAATTCATAAACAAGCATCGAAAGAGCTCCTTGTATTGTACAAATGCCCAACGACACCCAACCCTCTATCTAAACTCCAAACGAGCCATAGACCTAGCATCCACGGAGCGAGAGAACAAGCACGATGACCACAGAAGTATCCAGAAGAGGGAGGAAGAGGATAAATCCTCTCCTCTTGCTCACACTTGACATACTGCAACCACCCAGAAACCATTAACCTACATTTTGAATAGATTGGTATTGTGTGAGTGTAGGGTCTTCAGCTGGTGATCTCCACGCCTCCCTCAGATTCAAACATCTATTATCCATTATCCATGGTTTCCAACGAAACCTCTCTACCCACGTAACCACCCCCATTGTGGAACCAAAAAAATAATAGTTATTATCTAGTTGGAGTAGCTTCTCCTTATTTCATTTAGAAGGGGCTTTCTTCTCTTTAAAACTTAATTCGGGTGAGAAGCAATCGCCTTCTTAGTACACAATAGATTTCAAAGGTCAAGAAGTACTAGGTGGTCCTACTTCATAAGAATTATGTGGCTGATATGATATGGGAAAGGTCCTTGTTTATTCATCTTGCACCTCCATTTGAAGCCACATGTGAAACCTTTAGCCCATGTGATTCTTCCTTTGGTTTACTATTTGACTGCTAATTGGTGTGTTGTAAGAAGGTTTCAATTCCTACATTTGGGCTTGAGGTGGTTTGTTTTATCTTTCTCTAAGTGCAATTGCTCCTACCCGACAATTTCCTCTACTTCCTACTTGAGGTGTTCAACCTACAAAACTATAGTAGGTACCCGATAATCCATTTTCTCTCCTACACTTCTTTTCATTTCCTTTATTTAGCTTTTCTTTATTTTTTTGAACTAATTAAGTTTCAAATCCATTTATATAAATAAAAGACAATGAGGATATAAATTTTGTATCATGTGGCTAATCATTAAAAGGATGTTGGTCTAGAGTTAGTTAACTATGAACCCATATATCGTTGAGCTCAATATCATGCATTTGCAATCTATAATTTTATCACATATAAATGCCTTATTCATATGAAATCCTAATCTAACATTGTTTCTCAAGTTTTCTCCATCTCCTTAACATATAGAACCTGTGTAAACTAAATTATTATAACAAATGTCGCATTCAAATAATGTGTGCCAACCATTTCCTCCCAAATCATTTAACTATTTTTTCCTCCGGTATAATAACTATTTACTTAGAACATATACCACTTTCTATAACCGAATGGTGGTCATAGTCGTCAATTAATAAGATAAAAGCATCACATTATAATTATTATTTTTCTCACAGGTGGGAAAACCTATCATAATTCAGTTGTCAAACCAGCAGTGAGGAAAACCATCTAGGGCTACTAACCACAAATGTAGGTTGGCTCATCACCATTATTTAAGAAAAACCATGCCACCTGGAATAACCTACTGATGGTATGTAAGAGGTTAAACTTTCACTCCTACTAGATGCCTATGGGTCTTAGGTTGTTAACCTATTTCTTTACGTGTAAAGAAAACAAGCTCTTAACCAAACAAAAACAATTTTAAAACATACTCTAAACCCAATCACATTATAATTATTATACCTTAACTTTAATTAAATAATTTTAATTTTAATTTTTTCTATAATTTAATATTTCTAACGTATAACTATAATATTTTCTCACATATAACAACTTAATTTTGATTTGATTTTATATTTAATATGTGAAACTACTATTTTTTTATTATTATTTATATTAATGAGAGTTATAATAACCCTTCATGATTATATAGAACTTTTAACCCCACCATAATAATTTTAATGGAATAACCTTCGTATCGAGATGATAATAAATATAATTATAATGCTCTACTATGTTATACAAATATACTTCATTATCTGGATTATAATAAGGAAAATTAGAATAACCCCGTCATCATGACTATGAAAACAAATCATTAAGCATTAATAATTATAATGCTCTACTATGTTATAGAAATATACTTCATTATCTGGATTATAATAAGGAAAATTAGAATAACCCCGTCATCATGATAATGAAAACAAATTATAAAATTATTTTATGATTATTATATTTATTGAAAATAGTATATTGTGTTTTAAGTTAAATTTGACTTTAATTAGTTTTGAAATTTTTGAATAGATTTTATAAAAATTATTAAAAGTTGAAAAAATTAATATTTTGAAAATCAAAAATATATTTTAAATTGAAATTCTTTTTTTAATGAATATTATTGAAATGACTAATTATGTATGTAAAATTGCAAAATTTGCATTGTGAGAAATAAAATAAAAATAAATAAATAATTATTTAAAAAACAAAAGAATTTCATATGCAACAAGTTTCATGATATTTAATAAAGAATATACTTATCAAATCTAAATATTTATGAAAATGAATTGTCATTTTATGTAGTATCAAACCAAATGTCATAACATTTAATAAAGAATACATCTATCAAATTTATTTAATATTTGTTTTTATTATATAATTTTATTAATAAAAATATACAAAGATAATAAATATAATCATTCATGATGATGATGATGGTTAACGTCCGCTGAGACCAAATAATGATCTATCGGATCTAAAAAGACAAATTATTTATTTTGATTTAAGATTTTATTCCTATGCTCGAAAAGCTTGGAGAGAAGCCTCCCGAGTTCACTATAATTTTGGCATTGTAAAAGGCTAGGAAGGTCAGTATTGTAACAAAGGTTGTGAAATTGAGATCTAATGTGGTTGTATGTAGGGCACTCTAAGAGGAAGTGGTTTTCATCCTCGATGCTCCTATTCTCACAAATATGGCAGATCCTTTCTATCCATGGCGTTTTAGGAACTATCCAACGGCCAGTTTCACTATGGAGCTCATGAGAATTCGTTCTGATCTTTGCTATATTAATTTTCTTCTTTGAGCTAGTTAAAATAGAGAGATACTTTTGATCTTCAAGGGTGGGGTTGATGACCCTCTTATAATAACTTAATTTTCTTTTAGACGCTAAATCTTTCTCACACCACAATTTTTCTTTGAACTTAGAAGTAACAATATCTTTAATGTTATTTATGTTTTGCAAAGCATCATTCTCATTGATCTCCCAATAGTTTAACCAGGCCCTTGTGTCCTTTTGCCATCCTCGGTTAAGCCTTAGGTGATTTTGGCTGGAATTTAAAGCTAGCTTAGGAAGTCTATGATTGTCTATGTTATTGAGCTTGTGCTTGTACATCAGAAACCTGAGCATAGCTAGGCTCTCAATAGAAGAAAGACCTGCTTCTATAAGGAGAATAGGATAGGGCGTATTACTTTTAATTTTCAGGTTATAAATTATAAAACGCTTCTGGATTTGCTCAATCTTCCTCCATGATTCTCTGGAGATGCTACAACCCCAAACTTCACAACCATATAAGATAACAGGAATGACTAAAGTTTCAAAGAGGAACTTCTTCTTATCCCACATTACGAGGTTTGCATTTTTACAATTATTTTCAAGACCAAAATAAGATTTCCATCCCCCATTGATCCTTTTCTCAATGCTATGGTTCCAGTTGAGCTTGTGATGGATATCAATTCCTAGGTACTTGTAAGAATACACTTCCTCCAAGTTATTATTGTCATACATAAAATTAGCACAAGTGTCCTTCTTGGATTTGATAATCATAGCTTTTGTTTTGTCAGTGTTAACAGTCATACCCATGGTAGAGCAGAAATCCTTAAGAAGCTTTAGTTGCTTATCAAGATCAGAAGGGCACCTTGCCAAAAGAACAATATCGTCAGCATAGAGAAGAAGGATAATGACTATCCCAGCTAGGATTGTGCCACCACATCCTGCTTCTTCTAAATAACCTTCGAGCTTATCGATGTAAATGCCAAATAGAGTAGGGGAAAGGGGGCAACCTTGTTTAACTCCGATGTTACACTTAATATCTTTTGACCACCCCTCATTGTTCTTTAGCTTGGCAATGACATTCTCGTATAGCCTTATAGCAGCAGCTCTTAACTCAAGAGGAACCTTTAGCTCTTCTAACCTATTCCAAAGGTTGTATCTAGGTACCGTATCGAAAGCCTTTCTAAAGTCTACAAAGTAGCAAAATAAATCGGATTTATCATTACGGCATTCCTCCGCAATGATCCTTAGCGTAACAAGGTGGTCTGTTGTTGAGTGATGCCTTCTAAAACCTGCTTGGCCTTTAGCCC
>APFE030782226.1:112812-136560 GCA_000404065.3 Pinus taeda
TTGAGCAAGTTCCCAAGTAACGTCACAACGAGTCATCAAAATTACACGTCTCACAAAATTATAATCCGATAGATTTGGGTGAGTCACTCAAATAATTTATTATTTTTTTCTTAAATCTTTCAAATACCAAAATTAACATAATTTTTTTTAGTCAAAGGTTTTATGAATTACAAGAAATTTTGTATTTAATAATAAAAAACTAAAATATTACATTTTTTTAGAAATTTGACATAAGAGTTTTTATAGGTGAATTTAAGTAAGGGTTATATTATAGCTAATATTTATTAAATATAAATTTAATTAAAAAATAACTATTAAAATAAAAATTTCATACTAAAAAAATAGTTTAATACAAAATTTATTTGTTAATGTCATAAGGGAATACAATTTAATTAAATTGTGTATATAACATATATACTATTTTTTATATATATTTATCTGTTATATATATATATATTATATATTTATATATATATATATATATTATATAAAATTATGTTTAAATAGGATAATAAGTTTTTTTAAATTTGAAAAAAAAAAACTATAATTTATGGAAATGGAAATAAGTATGAAACAATAATAATAATAAATAAATAATAAAACATTATAATGGAAATAATAATAACAAGTGTTAAGTAGTAGTTAGTACCTTTCGCGCTCAGTTTAAATATAACTAATTGGAGTCTGTATTGGTGACAAGGTGTGAGATCATCAATCAAAACCTTCATAAAAAATAGAAATGAAAGTGAAAATTTGATGATGAAATGTTGTGTCTTGGTGAGCGTCTTACCACATTGGTCGTAATGAAGCTTTATAACTTCTTTTTTTGGCAGTGTTTGGTTCAAATTGATATGGAGAAACTTAGTTTCAACTCAATGAGATGCCAATTCCAATAAACTTTTTTTGCGCAACTAATTGTCTCCAACAAAGTTCATGGGAATTGAACATGATTGATATAGATTTGAATGCAATTATGTGTGTGGCAGTGGAGGCATGAGAATATGAAACAAAAAATTTATTGTTATCACTCAGATGGTGTCTCTTTATAAAGAAAAATTGATTTGAGATGATCTATAATTTGTGATTTAATATTAAAGTAAATTTTTAATTAAATTGTAAAGACATGTTAATTAATATTTATGAATAATTCAACCCACAGGGCTTTGGATTGACGGTGAATGGGTGCATTGTTAAGGCACTCCTTGCGATAGGTCACCGGTTTCAAAAACACTTTAGTTTCTAAGTTTAAATAATAATTAGTTCTAAATATTTTGTATTGCTGAAAAAAACCATTTTAAATTTTTTAAATATCTAAATAAATAAAATATATTATTTAGCCATTTCTTCAATAAAATATATATAAATATTATAAATTTGTCTATGATTTGTGATTTAATACTAAATTGATTGAATTTGTGAATCATTTTGAATAAAATTGCAGTAGATTAAAGCTAAACCGCTTTAACAAAATTCACACGTTAACTTTTTGTATGGTAACTCAGACCAATCTTCTATGTTTGATTAGAGGAAAGAATATAAAACAACTTTAACAAACCAATTGAAACAGAGGAGAAATTGAAGTCTAACCTCCCACAATCTCCACTGACTTGAAACAAAATATGGAACTTCAAAGCGATATTCTCATAATATCCAGGTTGGAATTTCATATCCTTTGACCTGCGAGAACAATAGACATTAGAATTTCAGATCCTTTGACCTGCGAGAACAATAGACATTAGTCATAGACACGCAAAAGGAATTAATAAAAAAATAAAGCATCTTGAATTCAAGAAGATTAATTTATTGAATTCAATTTCTTGTTATAAGATGAATTTCTTGATTTTTTTTTATATACTTACTTGTAGGCAAAAATAATATAAACTATGCTTAAATAAAACAAATTCAGCAAAGTTTGGAAAAAAAATGTTCATGAGATCCTAAAAATTAGAAACTCTACATCAATAAAACTTTCTTAATAAACTTATGAAAAGAAATTCTAAAAACTAATAACTAATTATCATAATAGCTATATTATAAAAGCTATGTGTAAACAATAAAAATAATTTATAATTTATGTAATTGGAATTGAAAAAAAATTGAAAAAGACAAACAAAAATATATAATTCACAAACTTAAAAGTTAAAAAACTAAAAAAAATTATTAGGAAGAGATTTTTTTAATTATTTTTCCTCTTTAAAATTTGTATCTTTAAAAAAATCATAGAAAAAAAGATATATATATATATATATATTTATATAAACAAAAAAAATATTCATTCATGAAAATGGAAAACTAGAAAAATCAAAAAGTTAAATAGAAAGGAAATAAAACAAGAAACAAAAAATAGAAATGGCAGTACTAAAGAGCCCATAATAAGACCTCAACCAATCACTTTACAAATAAATAAATTTAGATAATAATAATAAAATAACAAAAAAATGAATCTCACTGTTAAACTATGGATAAGTGGCATAATTTTTTGGTCAAAGACAAATTAATAAGCAATCAAAGGAAAAACGTAATACCACGGGGCAAGTATAATAATAAATAAACTATAACTACCTGGTGACAATCAAGGTAATTAATGAAGATTAGACTAGTAGGCGGCGAGAGGACGAGCCACATGGCCGTCGACGTTCCATCCCAAACCAGTGCGAGTCGAATTCATGGCCACCTGCAAACATCATTTAATGAATGCTTGGGCCAAGAACTGGCCATTATATGCCTAGAAATGGACTCCCCTCACCATACTATTTTCCCTCCTCCCCTACTCCATTGCAATTGCCCGCCCCAAGCTGTTGAAGCCTGCTCTCGCACTGTCACCAAGAGTCGTTGCTGGTTAGTGAGTTGTGTTGATCTTGGCAATGGGTATCACTACTCCTATTCCAAGCTTTGCAATTTAACCTCTGCCCAACTGTCCCCTATTCCTCCTCTGCCATTTCTCTCTCTAAAAACTTGGCCAGGCATTCCGTCATGGTTCGTCATCGCATGAGGAGCCGCAGAGGTGGTAATCAGGGTGGTAGCACACACCCTCAGGCGACGCCGAGTCCTGAACCCGTCGCCCCCTCTCCTTCCCCTAAACTTTTTTACCCCCGTAGCGTTGTTTTAGGCAGGTATCGTAATACCCACAGTGGTCGGGGACGTGCACAGTTTCCAAGTGGTGGCTGAAGCAATGTCACGATTCACACTACCAACTTCCCTTTGCCCCCTCACCCAGCTCCCCACTCAACCCAATTCAGATTCCGCAGCAACCTGAACAAACCAATGATTACTGCCACCATCACCATCGTTTTCACTGAAGAAAATGAGCCGCAAGCCGCCCTGGCAGGAAGTACTAAAGCGCAGCAAGAGGAGGCTCATAGACACAGGAATGATCGAGATACTGGAAAGCATCCATTGGATGAGGAAATGGATGCTCTGCATGGCAAGGCCATGGGTGGAGGTTAGCCATGCGACCACCAGGTGGCAACATGACTGACACATTGGCTCCACATGCAGCTGTTGGCAACTCTAGTGGCGACCAACCTACGTGTAGGCCACACCGCGACGTGTCAGAGGAGGAGGATGGTTGGTATCAGTATGTGTGTCTAGTTGAAGAGATACTCGTCCTGGACGAGTTCAAATTATGACGCATGGCAACCAAGTGTCACCAGCTGAAGTCTCCTTTGCTCACTAGTCTTCTTCTGTTATGCTTGTTCTGCTAGAGCTTTTATGTGTTTATGTTTGTCCCGTTGGAACTTTTCTTGTTTTGTTTTTCCTGTCTTAAACACTGATATCCCATATCCGGGTATTTTTTGCCTTTGCAGACTGGTTTCCCCAACGATGGGACAGTCAAGGTATTCTCTGATAAACAATGTTCAGCACTGCTAAGGCCTGAGCCTCATTGTACTCATATTTTGTTACATATTAATAGATTAACTTTACTTAGAAATAAATAATAAACTATACTCATCAAAAATAGAAATAATTAATAATAAAATCAAAAAGTTAATAATAAAAATGAAAATAAAACAAAAAATTAGTAACTAATATAGAAAATGAAATTACCTAAAAATACCATAATATAGAATCTCACAATTCACTTATATTAAAAATAATTTAATTAAATAAAAAATAACAAAAAAATGATATTCCATATGATTAATTATAGATAAGACAAACTAATAAAAATTCAAAAGCACCCATAATAGTCCTTGTGCTTTAATTATATTAAAAAAGATAAAATTCATATTAAAATTTTAAATACGTCACTAAAACAATATTCAAAATTGTTCATCTTAATTTAAAAAGTTAACATAAATAACACTTCAATTTAAGTATAAGTATAGACATTAAATATGATAAGCATTTTAATTTAATAATAAAAGTGAATTTGGTGTTGTAAGATACAATTAGAAGTCATGCCCAAATAATACGTCATACAAATTTTGATAAAGTCATTAAATAATTTATTCTAAGAAGTTTGATATTAGGTTTCATTAAATAATTTATTCTAAGAAGTTTGATATCAGGTTTCCTTAAATAATTTGCTCTAAGAAGTTTGATGTCACGTTTATTAACTTATCAAATAATTTATTCCAAAAGAATTTTGATATTATGTATATTTAAGCTAATTCAAAATATTTTAATAATAACAAAAAATTAACATTGATTATATATAGTTAACAACGAATTAGAAGAAATTTAATAGGGAGGTCGTGTCTTTTACTATGTGTGATAAATTGAACATCTATGAACTTATGTGATAAAATTTCTTTTGATATCAAACAACATAGATGTTTGGGCTTTTTCTTTTTTCCTCTTTTTCCTATGGACATCTACCCATCCTACAAATTTATTAGTTACCACTAAGGATAATGCTATATCCTCGTTTATCAAAGAAAGCTTCATTGCTACCACCTCCTTAGAGCGCGAGACGACCCTATCACTATCTGAATGATCAGAATCATGAGGTCGTTTTTGCCCACTAGTTGTAGCCACAATTAATGCTAATGAACTTTCAATCCATAACCGGAGAGTTCTTTTCCATTGATGGTAATGGCATATTAACTGTGGGCTACACAAGATCTTGCAAGGCTAAAGAATTAGGACATGTTGTTTCCTACTAAGGGTTGTCCTTCTTACCACTTGTTGTGTTCTTGACATTTGAAACTGCCTATTGATCACGCCATCCACGGTTGGATTTTCATAGCTCCGGGGATCCTGGCATCCCTTCAGGGCATGCAATCTGAAGGTGCACAGACTGTTGACAAATTCTACATCTAAAAGTTGTATTTTCATAGTCTAGAGGTTGGTGATTTTCCTTGCCATCCCATTTCATGATGATTTTATTTGAGGGACCTGCACTTAAATCCAACTCAACACAGATGTGGATGAATGATATGAACCTATTAGTTAGTCTCTCATTGTCTATTTTGACAAAACGTCCAATAGCATCTCCAATAGCTTTAAGGAACTCGCACCTAATCCATTGAAGGGGTAAGTTTGGAATTCTTACCCAAATCGGAGTACCCAGGATCTTAATGAAGAGCGAGTTGAACTCAAGGAACTATGGTTGAATTGAGAGTCTCGCATGACCCCAAAACTAGGGTCCTTGATCAAAAACCCTCTGTCGGTCTTCAAGATCCTTGAAGATGACTATAAAATAACCTTTAGAACAAAATAGCAAATCTATGTTTAGTGTCCAATTCTGAAAACCCACTCCCTGAGGGTTGAAGTCGAGGACCAGAATCCATTAAAATGACATATGGTCGCATGTTGAATATAATAACAAACCTTTATCGTGGTGAAGAGCTCATTCATCTAAAATGTTTGAACTTCCAATGAATGTTCAACCACAAAGGCCCTGCCAGCAAGAGCCTTCGAGGGTTGGGAACAAGAGCCTGAGTTGAGAGCTTCTTTAAAGGAGAAGGGTTTTGAGGTAGAGGATGCCCCATTTCCTTTAGTACCTCCTTATAGTCCAACAATGAGGGGGATAGAGGCATCCTTCTTGATGCCATAACCCCTCGAAGCATTTATCCAATTTAATTGTCTTCCCTCATCACGAATTTTCATACTCCCTTATGGGATACCTGTCAACATACAAATTTTGTTTGCAAGTGAAGATACAACCTCCCATTCGGAGACCCTGGGGCACAAATATTTTCCAGATAGGGTTTTAACAAATATTGGGTATTTTTTAACCTCAAAGTCGCTATCACCATCCAGCTGCTAAATGACATGAGGATCATGAACCGAAGGAACCCTTTTAGGAACCTAGTCAAAAAATTCGTCAACCACTTTGCAGGAATACTTTTGAAATTTCCATGGCACCCCTACTCAAAGAGCTTTCTGAGGAAGCTCACTATGAGCATGAAGAAGGATGTTGAGTCTAGTGACGCCTTTGAGGGCTTCCACATCATCAACAACCAACTCTTTAATCATCTCTTCTTGGGCATTGGCAATGAAGTTGGAATAGAGAAAATTCCTTATTTGATCAACTACGACTAAAGAGTCGATACCATTATACTAGTTCGACTCTCGCCTTAAGATCATAACCTTGGAAATGATTTTAGGTTCTATATGATAGAATTTGCAACCAGGGCTTCTCTCTTTTTTACCTTAGCCAAGGTTGCAGGAGGAGAGGGTCCGTCAATGTAAGTGAGTAACATAACCCTGATTATGTCGATGTAAGCGGCGATAGCAATGGAGGGTTTCATAGGGTCGGTGTTTGGTATCTTCATGGAAGTACTCAGCTCCTAATAAATTAAAGGAAAAACGATTTATATGTGAGTAGCATCCACCTTAGTTTTTTATATCATGTTTTAGAAGTCATTAAAAATTACATTTTTAAAGAATCTTAATAAAGAGGTTTGAGTGACTCACTGAAATAATCATTTTTTACTTGAATTATGAAATGACACATCCCATAAATTTCAATAAATTTAGATTAGATTATTTTATGAATCGCTAAATAAGATGTCCCAAGAGGTTTGAATAGTCACCAAATATCACATTTCAAGATTTGTTGATATCATGCTTTTAGTGTCACCAAAATACTATGTCCTAAGAATTTTGATACAAGAGTTTTGAATGGCTCACAAAATAACATTCAATATTTGATAAAAAAGTTTTGAATGGCTCACCACAATAATGTTAAAAAGTCTTATCTTAAGAAATTATTAAAATAAATATGTATTAAAAATTTGAAATTAATTCACGGGCATCCGCGCTCACTGGGTGACTGCTAAGTCCACAAAAATATATGAGCTTGATCAAGGGTATCAAGCCCCACTGCCAATAGCTAGGCCTAACCCCATGGGCTTCGGGGAGAATTGACCTTGTGACCTCGAGGCACTTATTTGACCAATTAAACTAAGAAAAAATAAATAAATTTATTAAAATTTTAATTTTTGGAAAAAAATCCAAATTCAAATATCAATAAATAGATTTTAAAAACAAAGTCCACAATAAGAAAAACAAAATAACAATAAAATATTAATATATAAAGATTGTCATGTGCATCCTAGTTGTCCGGTGTGTTCTGTTATACGAAAAGGCTGTCCAGGAATCATGGGTACATGCATTCCTCTCTCCTTCATGCCCTCATGCAGACACTGGCTGGATTGAAAGTTAACTTATGCTAAAGGTGGTTGTTCTTCCTCCACACAACCTCACCTAACTTCCGTTCCATTTTCACATAACGAGATAACGAACTTGTTGTAACGAAACATGCACTATGTTTGTTATTTTCAAATATATTCCTCTTTCCAATCACCTGGCGGAAAAATCTGGAAAATTCTAGAATATTCCATTGTGTATTGCCACCTTTGCACTCTCGACCAAAACTAAAAGCCTTCCTAGATTCTATCAAAATCCCTTTATACTCGCCAAGTCTAATGGAGTCTTGTTTCAATCAAGCATATGGGATGTGAATAAATATCGTTTATTTAATATTGAAGTTGCTTGTATTTAAGTATTATTGTTGATGTCATTATCTATAGCAATTTTGTAGTTAGTTTTAAAATGATGAAGACAAGTTTTAAGTAGCATGCTAGTATTATTGCAAGTACCATCTACAACAAAGAGACTTGTCAATGGTGTATGAAGTGTGGGGAGAAAGTAAATTGACAAATGGATAAACTCACTTTGGTTTTGATGTTTTATTGACGCATGTCGTAATCTGTAAATCTGATGATTTGGGTATAACTGATGAAAGAGTTTGTAGATGTTTTATGAAAATGGTATAATGAATTGATTTTAATATCAAATTTAAATAAATAATTGTATTTAATAATTTTGTTTATTTATATTATTAACGGAATTGATTTTCTATTAATTATTTGTGTCCTTGATTTTATCACTAAAATATCATATAATCTATTTTTAATAGATAAGTTTAAATATTATATGATGTAATTGTTGATAAAATCATTATTTTATATTGTTTAAATTACATTTTTGAATGCATAAATCTATTTAACTTACTCAAATAACACTCTAATTATATAATCTTAACTTTCAAAATTTCATATCAAAATTTTAATTTTAATTACCATTCTTTTATTCTTTTGCAGATATAAAAAAACTTGTATCGCTTTTATCCAACAACAATAAAGGGATACATTCATTAATATCTATGGTTCTAGATACATTCATTAATATCTATGGTTCTAGATACATTCATTAATATCTATGGTTAGACATCCACTTGTTACTAGGAGACTAAGAAGATTTATACAAAGCAATATTCATTAATATCTATGGTTAGACACCCACTTGTCACGAGGAGACTAAGAAGATTTATACAAAACAATATTGAATGTTTTGATAATACGTTTTAGTATTTTTTTAATGAAATAAAATAGGAATAAGCATTTTAATAATCGAAGAAAAGGGAGAGTGGTGCAAAGTCGAGAAGAAAAAAGGGCGGAAAACATGATCTTCCCCAGATGTTTTTTTATTTTTTATTTTCTATTGTATTTTCATGTACCCCCATTTGAGGTCTTTTGACTTGTAGATGGATTGTGATCAGCATACAACATGTAATTTTATTCTTATTAATAAAATTACGATTTTTCCTAGGGGAAAAAAATCGAAGAAAAAAAGTGAAAATATTAGCAGAGTATGAAATCTCAATCATTATATTTTCATTTTTAACATAATAAAAGGGGAGGTTTTTTCACTAAGGGTTTTGAGGTTTGTAATGAGCTGAGGTGCGCATGCAGGGCATATGCACGTCTGCCTCTTTACAGCCGCAAGTTAGAATTTAGGATTGATGTACACATTGAAGGAGGGGTTTTTCGTTTTTTGTTTGTTTTTCAGGTTATTGGGTTAGTGAAATGTCCCAACAGTCAGATGTTCACCAATCAAGACTTATGGTTCCACTTTTCAGCAGTGTTATTCTTCAATATTGGTTAACAAGGGGATTAGTAACCTAATCCTTCAATGACTTTGGTGAAGGTATCAAAGTAGGAAGCAACCGTTAGCACATCGAAGAGAGAGTTGTGTTAGAAATTAATTAACAAAGCAATGAAATACATAAAAATATTGCAGAAATACAAACACAGAAACACATAAAACAAGTAAGACACAAATATACGTTGGTTCACCCAATTTGGGCTACGTCCATGGAGAAACAACCAATCCTTCCTTTTATATTACTAAACAAAATGAAGAGATACAACCTATAACATATTTGTTGTAATTTCCTCTTCGCTCTCACAATCTCCTCTCTCTTTTTTTGCTCAGAATAACACTACACAACCGCAAAACAATTCCCTCATATAAATCAAGGGTTGCCTTCTAGGGAAAAAAATCCTAAATTAACTTAACTTCTACCATCAAATCATCTGCCTAATAAATGATCTAGGTTGACTACGAAATTACAATATTTTTAGCCGATCATATGGGTGGCGTTGCCGCCTTATTAAGAACAGTGATCCAACGCGGCTGAAACAAAAAACCTTTGAATAATCAGGAAGATAATCAGGCTCCACACCCAAAAAGCTAGTGGTCCTAGATGTTAGCGGTTTCCTGAAATGGAATGGAGCTGGATGAGGTAGAATAATCAGTCGATCCATTTAAAGGCATGTCAATCTGGTAGGAACTATCACATAAACCAAAATAAATGGAGGAATATCTATCATCTGGCTCCCCAGAGTCTGACACTTTCTCTTCCTTGCAAGATTTGGAGGTTTGCTAGTCATAACTATTTTTTTTGAACTCCTCCAAAGAAGGAAGAACGCATGTGGACTTTCATGTCGAACTAGAGGGAGGCTCAAGTATTGCACAAAACTAGGGATGGGAAGAAACATCAAACTTTCCCCTTGAGATTTTGCAGGCTTCTATAACCGATCTACACTTTGTAGATAGCTGGATTGTTGGGCATGTCGAAGGAGGTTTGAAATCAACATGGAGTACTGGCTATCAAGAAGGTCAATCCTAGTTTCAAAATCACGGGCTTTTTGGCCATTTTGGAGGGCTTCGGGTAGAGTAGGCTTAGAGTAATCTCTCAAATTAGTGTGAGAAGGAATTTCATATACACAAATAAATTTCAAAAACACCCTTGGAGGAATTTCGGAGGCAAGGGGTGTGGAACGTAGTTCGACTGAAACCCTAGTCAATGAAGGCTCGATATGTAGTCTTGGCCCCCAACTCTAGCCACATGTATCCTATGGAGTGGGGGCGAAAGCCTAAGGTTGTAAGGTTGAAGAAGGAGGAATTGAAGGTAGGGAGGAGCCTGCAAAGGGGAAGAATGTCAGCGAAAGGGAAAAACACACAAAGGTCAGGTCAGAGGTAGAAGACCTAGTGCTTGGTGCAGGGATCAAGATAGATGAATTTATGGATACGACTTAAAAGGTGTTGGTAGGTCACTTTCGTGGACAAAAATACTTGGTGGTTCATCCGAAGAAGTGGGTTGTGGAAAGTTGTGGATAAAGCATTCAAAGAATGCCCACTATTCACACCTTACATAAAGGATGGATAGTGTTTCGGTTCTACTCTGCAGAAGAGGCAAGCTGGGTTCTTTCAAAATCTGGTGTATTGAATCTGCACCAGTTTTGTTAAAAAGATGGTCGCCCCTCTTCAATCTCGATTGTGAACAACTAGGAGCTGGACTTTTATGAGTGCGCTTGCCAGGGCTACCCATGCAATTATGGACAAAAGATGTTTTTTCGGTTGGTAGGACGAAAGCTGGGGGAATTTCTGGACTATGATTGCTCCTTTAGAGAATCTAAGAAAATGGCCTATGCTTGAGTTTTAGTTAATTTAGATACTGGTGAAGGACTGGTGGAAAGCCTCAAAATTCATTACAAAGAGCTCATTCGTCAACAGATCCTTGACTACGAAGGGGTGTCATTTCAATGTCGTTAGTGTCATGTGGTAGGTCATCTCCTGGAGGAATGTCCTTTGGTAGATAATGGGAATTCGGTATGGAGGGAGAAAGGGGGGACAAAGTCAGGTTTGAGGACTGAGGTCAGACCATAGAAATAAAGCTTGACTTATGGCCATGATCAGGGCATGGAACCCTTGCTCGAGGAGGGCATCAAAGAAGTGCTCGTGGAAGCATCTCCAATGAAAAACTCAAGATCATTGAATCTCTTGGGTATTCCTTTCCTTTCCTCTCCTTGTTCATCTCCTCTTCAAAATTTGAATTTAGTCTCAAGTGATCAAAACCTTTTGATTAATATAGGTAGTAATTCTCATTTTTCCTTAGTTTGTCCCAAAATCACTGAATTTGTTAGTTGTTTGACACATGTTCTTTCCATTCCCTCTGATAAGAAGCTCTCGTCACCTTCCTTGGATACCTCCTCCTGGTATAATCTAAGGTCAAAAGTTAAGCCCTCCTTGGTTGGCCCCATGGAATCCCATAGAGGGCTCAACCCCCCGTCCCCCTCTAAATAATTGAAATTGGCAGAGGTAGGCAATCCCACATAGTCAAAGAAAAGGCTCAAGCAAGCCTCAACATAGCTACTGGTAAACAAAGATCTTTGAAAGGGGTTCTTAGAGCGTCGAATACCCCTGTGACTAACCCCCCATGAAATTTATGTCATTCAATTGCAAAGGGATGTCTAGCCCCTCCAAATGTTTAACTATCAAACATTTAGTAAAGGAAAACAATCTCGATGTGATTTTCCTCTAAGAGGCTTTAGGTAAAATCTCAAATATCATAAAATTATTGGAATCACTCCTTTTGGGGTGGTCCTTCATTGGGTTAGATGCAAACAACCGATCTGGAGGAGTGGCGATTAGCCTCAATTAGATTTCAGTTAGGTTGGTAAACTCATGGGGTAGTGAAGATATTATCGGAGCTGAAATTTCTGGAATGAAATTAGGAATGGATATATGAATTATCTATGTTTACAATCCATATTTTGGAAGACGAGCATTTTGGGAGAAACTAGCTAAATTTGAATTCTTGAATAAGGACAATATTATATTGGGAGGAGATCTAAACTTCTCGTTGGGCCAATCTAAAATTTCGGGAGAACGCACCTAGCTAGATTTGATCATTGGTTTCTTTCTACACCTGATTGAAAGTTAAGAGTTTATTGACATTGATATGGTGGACCTAAAACCTACTTGGAGGAATAAAAGGGTAAGGGAAGAAATGGTTGCTTTCCATATTGACAAATTATTCTTAAAATCGAAATTATTGGAGGAATTCCCTTTGTTCCGTCAATGGGTGGGGATAGGAGGTGTATCAGAACACTAACCTATCTTTTTTGAAGTCAAAGGAGGATTCAAGAAACCTAAAGCCCCTTTCAAGTTTAATTCGAGTTAGCTAAAAGATGAGGAGTTCCAAGCTATGGTCCGAGAAGTGTGGCAAATTTGTGATCCTGAGGAGGATTGATCCATATCATCCCAGTTCCACGAAAACCTAATAAATTTAAAGGAACAACCATGAACTGGGCAAAGGAAAAATCTTGAAAGGAGGCAAAGACTCTCCAAAAAATCCAGCAAGAACTAGAGATTATGGAAGACCCTTTCTGAGGGGGTTATCAATTAGAAGAATTGAGGGAACAAATCATAAAGTTGGAAGTTGATAGGAATAAGATTTTGAAGGAATAGGAAGAGACTTGGAGATTAAAAAGCAAAGCGTTATGGTTAAAGGCAGGAGATGAAAATCCAATTTTTTTCCCAACAATTTGCTAAAGGAAGAAAGGCCTTCAATACCATTTGGTCTCTAGAAAACTAGGAGGGAAGAGAGGTCTCAAACTTCTAAGACATTACTTTTTTAGGAATAAAACATTTCTGATCACTGTTTAAAGCCCCAAAAGAAGCTTATTTAGCTGAGGTAATCAACATAACATGACATTTACCAATATTTGTGGATGAGGAAGCTAATAGGTCTTTGAGGGAGGTTGAAACTGAGGAGGAGTTGGGAAGGTCATGTATGGATTTGAGAAGGAAAAAAGTCCCAGACCAGTTGGTTGGCCTGTCAAACTCTTTATAATTTTATTTTTTTAATCTATTGTGAAAATATTTTCTGAAAGTAGTAGAGGAAAGTAGAAAGGAAGGTAGAATCTATAACACCTTTAACGCCACCTTTATAGATCTCATTCCTAAAGTAGACTGCCCAAATTTGTTCGACGAATTTAGGCCAATTTATTTGTGCAACAATGTATGCAAAATCATTGCAAAAATTATTGCAAATCGGTTGAAACTAATTCTTTCTAAGATGATTTCAAAGGAACAATTCACTTTTCTCTTGAGACAAACAAATTCACTAGGCTATCAGGGTGGCACAAGAAATCCTCCGTATTCTGAAAACCAGGAAGGTAAAAGGTATGATACTCAAATTTATCTATCTAAAACATATGATAGAGTTAGTTGGCTCTATATTTGAATGCTCCTTACCCATCTCAGATTTGAATTAAATTTTATAAATTGGATTATGTGTTGCATTTCGATTGTTTCTTTTGTTGTGTTAATCAATGAATCTGCCTATGAATTTTTCCATGATGAAAGGGGCCTCCGAAAAGGATATTTCTTATCCCCTCTATTATTTATTTTAGTGGCATAAGGCCTGGGTAAAATCATAATGGAAGCTAAATGTAGGAGGGATTACAAAGGAGCAATGGTGGCAAAGAATTTGGTGTAACTCACCTCTTATTTGTTGAGGATGTGTTACTTTTTGGTGATGGGTCTAGAAGGAATGATAAAGAGATTAGGGATGTGCTCACTCTATTTCGGAAGGCCACTTGAATGGAAATAAACAACATCAAATCTATTGTATCAACTATTGGATGTTCACAATTGGAGGTTGAATATAAATAAGGTTTATTCCAATGTAGACTCGTGGACTAGAAGGATGGACTCAAATACTTGGGCTTCTATATCAATCCAAACAAGTACAAAAGAGAAGATTAGCAATGGATGATTTCAAAAATTGAAAAGCAACTCAAATGTTGGAGTTTTTGCTGGCTATTGAGAGCAGGAAGACGGGTATTAATTAATTTTGTACTGAACCCATTCCCATTTTTTGGATGTCGTTATCATGGATTCCCAAAGGAATCCTTAACAAGACCCATAAGTCATGCAATAAATTTTTGTGGTGGGGATCAAAAGAAGGACAAGGTTTCCCTTGGGTCAAGTGGGAATTGATTTCTATTCCAAAAAAGTGGGGAGAGTGGGGTCTAAAAAACCTACTTTTGTTTCTCTAAAGCTCTACAACAAAGATTGGATGGAGATTAATATCAACCTCAAGCTTATGGACAAAAGCTATATTTAAAAAACATATCTTTCCAAGATAAATGGAAGAGTGGATAAGAGATTCAAATAAGAGTCAGAGGAATATTTTTGCGATCTAGAAGGTTGTCCTGGAATCCTTTCTTGTGATCGAGAAAGGATCAACTTGGAATGTTAGGTATAGGGAAAGAGTGAGAATTAGATAGGACCCTTGGATTAGATGCATGGATGGATTTAAATTTCTCATTGAGATTGTAGAGTTCCTCAAGCAGAGGGGTATTTGAACTTTAAATTATGTGTCAGATCCTACAACATCCTCCATTTGGCATAGGGATGGGAAAGTCCACAAGGTTTGAATATTCCAGAAGAATGACATCAACAATGGATAAACTACACAGAATCTCTAAAATGCTATCATGTGAGAATATTAGAGTGTCTAGACAAGATTTGATGGATTCTCTCGATCTATAGTGACTATAGACCCAAGGAAGGCTATCTCTTTATCATTGTAAACAAAGAGCCCGAGGAGATATCCTGATGGTGGAAACTTTTATGGCATCTAAAATGGCCGACTAGAGTTAGGCTATTTTTTTGGTGCCTCCTAAAAAACAAAATTCGATCGAGTGAAAATATGAAAAAAAGTAAGTATGCTAGGTCTAGCTAGTGTTCATTGTGTATAGAGGTGGAAGAATCTACAAATCATCATTTTGTGTTCTACCCATTAGTCATTTCTTTATGGGAGACAGTTCGCAGCAAGGTTACCATTAATATGGTAGTGGTAAGGAGTTTCTATCCAAGAATCCTAGCAAAGTTGGTGGAACGAATGAATATGACAAATCTCAAGAATCTTCCTCCTTTGATATGTTGGGGCACTTGGCTTCAGAGGAATCAAAAGATTTTTTTTGAAAGTGACACCCAACAAGATTTAATCACTGCTCAAATCCTAGCAATTTATGACCAAATTCCAAATGAGACTATATCCTCTAAATCCCATTCTGTTACAAAATAAAGGATAGATTACAACCATCCATGGGCTTATTTTGATGGGTCCTCTCAAGATGGTGCGGGGGGAGGGGAGGCATTCTGTACCTTAACGATTAGCATCGTTTTCAAATAAAATTTGTGTTAGGCCAGGGGTAAAAAATCTGTGAGGAGCTTATGAGCTTAAAGATCCTCTTATTATTTGTCATTGAGAAGGATTGCTAACATCTTCAGATAATTGGTGATTCACTTATAGTGGTCAAATTGTTTAATAAAGTTTCCTTATGTCACGCGCACACAGTTAGTCCGCTTTTATCATAAGTTTTGATGCTTAAAATAAAGTTTGATCTAATCACTTGTCACTACATCCACAAGGAAAGGAACATGGGTGCCGATGAACTATCTAAAGAAGGTGCACAACATACCTAGGGATCATGGCAGATATCAGAGCAAAATGATGGCCAACATTTTGAGTACTACCATCAATCATTCATAGAACAACACCTTGGACCAACAGAGCAAGGGACTGGATATATATATTTTTTGCTTTCTTCGGTTGAAAACGACAAATGATTTTGTTTTTGGTTACATATGTATACTGACAGCTAGTGATGCAACTTTGGTTGCCATAGTATAGGACCGTCATGCTTGTTTTTTATATTATTAGGCACAATGCAACAAATAGGTATAGATATGCTTTTTTAGACTCTACAACATGTAATTTTCATTCTAAACTTTAATGGAAATTATGATTTTTCCTACTCGGAAAAATCGAATAAAAAAATAATTAATTAGTTATTTACCACTTAAAATTAGAAAGGAAAAGTTTTGTGGGATTCTGGAAATTTTCAGAAGTGTAAAACTTTGTGTAAATTTGATTGGTTTTCAATATGCAAAATGTAATTTTTTTTTTGATTAAATATTTTAATCTTATAGAATTTGAGTAAGTCATTTATAGAAAATACTATAAATTGTTGATTTTTTTTGTGGAAAAACCATGAAAATTTGGCCCATGGGTTGAATTTAGCCTCTAAAATTTACCTTAGTCCCTGTGGGATTATGCCCATGCATAATATCTTGAAATAACTTAAAATACCTTAATCATATGTTTATGAAATATCCTTATATCTAGGTAATACATGAATGCATATAATCTGACTTGAGAAGAAGCATTCACTAAATTGCAAATATATCAATGTTCATTGGCAAATGCCCAGTTGAAAGCTTCAACCCAAAGTTGGGGCTAAATTGTAGGTAGTCATTCTAGATGTGATGAGGTAGAATTTATCATTAGAGCATAACAAGAGTATCTTCCCATGGATAATCACATATTAACACAAAAAATATAGCTCAAAGCATAATTAGGATAATCACATGTCCAAATTAGATTGAGTATATGAAGGATGTAGTAGAATAAAAAGATAAGTTAGAATAATCGAAAAGTCAAATCTCCGAGTTATTCCAATATTGTGTATAAACTAGCCTAAAAGATCACATCTCCTGTAAGCGACATCCAATGACTCCATTATCTTTAATATTAAATTTTGATGGGATTTTGAGAAGAGATTTGGTAAAATAGGCATAGGAAGAATTGTCAAAGACCACTTAGGAAATCCAATTGCTTAGTATGGACAATATATAGGGGTATCTACTAATAATTCTATTGGCATTACAGTGCTACAAAAAGACATAGTGTTGGTGAAGGAAATGAGAATCAAGTTCTTAGAGATGGAAGGAGATTTTATCTTATTAGGTTTGAGAGAATAAGACAATTCCAAATTAGTGGCATTATGTGTAACTCCGCATAAAAATGCAAAATATTTGTTTCCCCTATATTTGACCTCATTTATAGGATAAATGCAATTGCTTATTCCCATTGCATTTATCCTACAAATGAGGTGGACATTCCTAGGGACAAATCATGCCACATATGAAGATTAAGGAATGGGACAATTAACGAGGTAGTTACCCTAGTGATAAATTTGAATCATGGTTTACAAGAAGTATGGTGAAAGTACCATCTAAGCAATATAACTTATCCCTATAAAAATAGAATAAATGATCAAAAGGGAGCAACAAGAGACAAATTTGGAAAAATAGGCAACAATAATCTCAACATCTCTACATGATGGAAATGAAAATTCACATACACGAAAGAACAAGAGATGGGGAAGGGCATATTATGTCCCGTGTACACTAAGTGAAGCGTAGTTATGTATTAGAAGCAATCAAGGATGGAAGTATGGCATCCCTACTTAGAAATCCTAACCATGGGATAAGTAGTCACGATACATTGTTTTCAAAATTATAACCCTTGGAGGCCATATCCCTATAATTCCAACCAAATAAGCCTTCTATGAAGGACCGAAATTAAATAAAATGAATGCATAGGTGCGATAATTATAATGCAATAAAAGTAAACATGCATGTATTAATATAGATTTGTGGCAACTAAATTCTCATGACTAGAAACAAGCATATTCATGCACAACATGCAAGATACACATATTTATTTTTTTGGTAACTCAAAAACATCTATTCAATATAGATGTTAATATTTACATGGTTGTTCCAGAGAATTCTATTGGTCTCATCTCGAGTGAGTTTGTTTATCAACGCTAACCAACCAAGACAAACATTCCCAAATTTACATAAGCTATCTGATTATAGCCTCATAGGTCAAATATGCCAAAAAACCATCAAAACTAATAGGACACTAGTGGACATAGTCAATCATCTGAAGCGAAAAAAAAGTTAGATTGTATGGCCTAGTCCTTGGTGGAGGGGGAGGTCGGTAAATTCAATTGATATGTTTCTTCAGTTGTACCAGCGAAGCTTCCAACTGCTCCAATTTTTCCAAGGTGCTTGTATGTCGATGTCATACCACCACTACACTTTCCCTTAGGTAACATTGGAAGGACTAAATATGGGTTAGAGCAGCCATAAAGGCCTCGTGCTCCTCTCGGTGGTTCTTCTCGTAATTCTCCAACTATGCTTTTAGTGAATGTTGCGATTGAGATGGAGCGACACGAAGGGGTTTTCCACCCTTCCTTTGCAACGGTCGACACCTTCTGCGAGAGCCTAGAGCCTGCACCCTCACTCTCCTAATAGAACCTGCAAACAATGTCACTTGCCCTGACAAGGTCCACTCAGTGTAGGCTTAGAGGCTTTGCCTTTATTAGTGATAACTAGGCAGGATCTTCATCTAGGAGCCATGGAAGAAAGTTTGAACCAAAGCAAACCTCCTGAAAGCGCCTCCCCATGGAACACTAAAGCATCTCCAAACACATGAAGATGGTGGCTCCTCCTACAACTTCAGACCATTACTATATTGTTGCTAACACCTCACTAGAACTGTTAATATTAAACAATTGTCTGCTCTAGAACCAGATAGACCCTTCAAATGAACCATGTATACTATCAAGAATTCCACCTCGATGGTAAGGACCCAACAACAAATGGAAAGAATTCAAACCAAAATTAAGGACCACCACCAAAAAATACCAAACCACCACAACTAGAACTACCACCTTTGAATTCAAAAAACATAAGCCAAACCACCCCAATAATAAACATTGAAACCCACAAGTAGGTTTTGACCATAAACTAGACACATGCACGATAATAGAATCCAGAGACAGAAACAAGAAGGGAGGCAAGGAAACAGATTCTGAATGAGTAACCAACACACCACTCCGCTTGTTGCATGGATGAGACCTGCTCATAGATCCCCCTCCCACTCTAACTCTAATACCAAACTGACCACAAAGGGTGGAATTCCAATCAAACAACAACCTAGGGAAAATTTCAGACCAAGGTCGAAACCAGAGATGTACAAAGTTACCTTATGCTTTCAGTGGGCGCCAAAGAAGCTGCAAGGAAGGTTGAGAGGTGGTGTTGCGCCCAACAGTCATATGCAGGCTTCCGCCTGCCCAATTACTGGTAGTGTCACAATGTTCCTCACAGTTTAAACTCCAGTTGTTTCTAGAGAATTGGAATTCATGCACTCGACACCAAGCTACCCCTTCTGCTTCACACCATAACTAGAATGTTGCCATGATGAAGCCCATATTGCACCTTATGTAAAACCTGAACCACCTACGTGGGTGTAAATGCCTTCCTTCGTTGGTGTCTACTATCACATGAACAACCTACTCTGAGTAATGCCACACTCCCAATTGTCCTCCAACATGCATGGTTAACCTTGAGAAGGGTAAGGAATGACACCCAACTGCCTCAGGATTTACATCCCCATTGGGGAGCAAGATACATATATTTCAATAACATAAAATAACATTATTTTGCATAGTCGCAAAGAGCAATAAAGCACTTTACTTTACCACAAGATGGCTCAAGAATTGGTCGTGTATTGGTAATTTTCCAACCAACCATAAGTATTTAATGATATACCATCCTCAATCTATGTTATCAGTTCTAATATGCAAAGGAATAAAGCTGTAGACTTCTATCTTTGACAACTAACCCATTTGTTCTTATGCTTAGATAATTTGCTTGTTACAAAGAACTTAGGCATCTTTTCCAACCATCGGATCATGGCTATGCTACTCTCTTCCACTATTGCTCGGAACACACATTTTTTTTATATAACACAACACAATCCCTCATTTATTATGATTTTATTTTCACCTTTATGCAATTATTTTCTTATTCATATTAAAAAACTTGAATCACTTTTTATTCTAAGGAAAAATAGTCAAAGGAGACATTCATTAATATATTCCATAAGGCATCCATTTGCTAACTAAGAGGACTTATGAAAAGCATCACTTAATGTTTGATAATATCTATCGCCATTTAACTAAATGGAACAAATAAAAATTATCATTTTAGCAACAAGAAAAAAAAACCTTATTAGTCACTGACCTTGTTGTCACGTGTCATACCATCTTATCTTTATGTGCATTCTTGGTTGGAAAAGGAAGAGTCGAAGTCCAAAAACCAAAGGGAAAGCCAAAAAGGGAGGGCCAAAGTCTGAAATCTAAGGGAGAGTTGAAAATCGAGATCCGATATCGGAAGGACTGAAATAAAGGCATATTGATACTTCAGGATTTCAGAGGTCAGAATATAAGAGACCTCGAGGGTCTATTTAAAAGGTGGACCCAAAATTGCATGTCGAAACCTCAACATTTTAGAACCCGATATCGGAAGGAGAAGACCTCGGAGTAGAGTGACATCGGAATATTGGAGTTTCGTAACTCCTTAAAAATGGGATTTCTTTAGAAGCACCAAAGTAGCTAGGAACAGGGGAAATACACAGGCAATCATTGCAAGACCAAGGACCCCAAGGACCTTTTCTCTCTCCTTCGGAGGACACATGGCAGCAGATAATTGGCTCTAAGAAGCTGACGAGTTAGATAACATCAACATGACGTGACCATACAGTGGACACATGGTAGTCAGTTTCAGAAAATTTGAGGACCTAATGGGGTAAATTTGGATGACAAGTGTCACCAATCAGGTGGTACCACATGGAAATTATAACGTCAGCATGACATCATATCAGAGGTTGGCTTTTCAAAAGCTGGAGTTTTCATAACTCCTATCAAATTGTTTCATAAAAAGTTTCGATCCGATGAAGGGGCTCCAATTTTGAGTGGATTTTGGTCACAATGACTCCAAAGAACCCATATCGGAGAAATGGTCAAGCACCTATGTGTCGTGGAGAATATTGGAGGTCAGAGCTTTCAGAATCCCTTTGTAATTGCATTGGAGAAAAACTTACGATGGGAGTTGCTTCCGATGTTGAATAACGTTTGGTCATGGAAACCCAAAGAACGAATGGGAGAGAGAAAATACACTACGAGATAGGCCCCTGACAGGATCTTAACGACCTTCGCACTTGAGCGCTAAGCCTCTGGAGAGAGAACTCGGTCCCATGGAGGAGAAATAGGAAGAGGGACTAAGCAACAAGAAGCTAAGGGAAAATCAAAACATCATAATATTGTAACATTCTCTTAATAAAAGTTACAATATACAGGGCTCTGAAATATCCAATGCAGTGTTGTATGAAAGCCTTTGGTCACAGCTCACGGTTCTATGGTAAGATAAACAAAAGGGGGCTAAGCACGAAAGGGCTAAAGGCATCATAACTTTGGATTTTTGTAATGTCATTTTAAATAAAGTTATAATGAGTCATGGCTTCAAAGTTGCATTATGCTATATTATAGGATGTATTGGGCCTCGATAATGTACCGACAAAGTAATAAAGGGGTGGATGGGTCAACAACTATGTCACGGAGCACATTCAACATCACCACACCTGATCACGGTCAGCTCCAAGAGGGGGAATTAAATAGTTAGAGAAAGAAAGCGATAGGCGAATTGGTCAATAATCATGGAGGAATATCATAAATAAGTGTGGCCAGATCATCAGCCAACCACTAATTCAGACACTGAAGCTTGAGTTCGCCTAAGGGAATTAGAGGAGTTGGCATGGAGATATTTTGTTGTGTCAATCATGACACCTCATGTTTCTCATGTTTTGTTAATTTTTTCCTTTTTAAGAAAAGAATATGTAACAACCCTAGTGAAAAGTTCATGTAATAAAAGTTAATAAAGGCAAAATAAGACCACGGTTAAGGGACACTTATTCCAAGCTGAATGTTGGGCAAATATATCCTAGTGGGAATCATTGGATGTGTGTTTTGGCTAAGGAAAATTGTGAAAGGCTAAGGCAAAATGACATTTTTGACACATTTATTTATGAAAATAAAGGAAATTAGGAGAAAAGGAAGGTAAAAGGTCACAGGTTGCATGTGAGGAGGAAATTGAAGGAAAATAATGGAAAATGAAGAAATTAGAGGCCTCATGCATACAAGGGCTTCTTAGGATCAGTTCATGGCTTTTGTCAAGTTCAAGTTTGGAGTTGTCTCATTATTCTCTCTCTCTCACTCTCTTGGTGACTTAGAGTTTCTTGAAGCACTCTAGTTTGGAGAAAAGGAAAGGGATGACAAGTAAAGGAAAGGGAAAGCATGCAAGGAACAAGGAAAGGAAAGCAAGATCAAGTAGCTTCAGAAGGAATACTTGCAGGTAACCTTTTGAATGTGTGATTTCCTAGCTGGTTTTGACATGCATGGCTTCACATGTTGGTGTATGGTTCTCTTACTGTCAGTGGCATGGTTTTACCAGGTTATGACAGTGGTTTTTAGCATAGCCTAGCCTTTTTTCAGATGCCATGGTGTGTTGGGATGTTGATCTTGGTTTTGAGCTTTGGAATTGTTGTATGGGTTTCAGAATCTGGGGTGGAGGTGGTCTCAAGGTTCATTCCCAAAGTCCTAGGAATCCCTTGACCGATTTTGGCGGGATACAAGGTAAAGCCTGAGGGAGCGGTCTTAGTTTAAGGCCCAGTGATCCGGGTTTGGATTGCGATAAAGCCTAAGAGACAAGGAGATGGAAAATTCCTCAAGGATAGTGATGGATTATAAATGGCATTCCAAGTTCTGATCGGCTGTGATCGGAGCACTGGTTTTGGCGTGATCACGGTTTGGTGAGGGTGGAGGTGGTTTAACCTTTGGATTCCCTTGGTTTTTCTTGGATTGATTGTTCTATGAGATCCCACATTCATGATGGGAATATGGCACATAGGTGACTGGTTGAAAGAGAGATTTGGTTCAGCCATGTCTATGGTCGGGTGGTATGTGGAAGTCTCGAACCTAGTCAGATTTTCCTATGATTAATAAAAGCTAAGTTCTCTTACTTTTGCACTGATTTGTATGTGGATTTAATGGCTATCATATCTATGATATTTATATGGTTTTATGCTTATTATAAGCATGGTTGGATGATTGGTTCATTTCATGGTTATTTCATATATTTACTTGTAACTGTTAAATGGATGGATGCAAGACCTAAGTGATGATGTAGAGGTTCAATGGAGAAGGAGGTGATCCTTCTAGTTATGTTTCATAAGTTGTTTTAGTCATTTATGCTATGTCTTGTATCTTGGACCTCTAGGTTGCATTGATGCCAAGTGTTTGACAGAATGTCAATCCCGGTTGGGGATGCTCAAGATTATGGGCTAGAAAAGTGGATCAAATCCCAGAGTCGCTGGCACAAAACTGGCAATTTTGGACCACA
>APFE030782232.1:0-12527 GCA_000404065.3 Pinus taeda
GAGTGAGAGGTTTTAGTGTGTATCCATGGTGGTCATCATAAAAATAAGTCATGGTGCATTCATTTACATTCTAGGTCTACTTGTAATTCTATGGATGGAATTTTTTAAGATAGATCCCATTGAAGGGATCTTTAAGGTAAGTCCCATCGGGATCTACAAATATTTATGCACCCTTGAGGAGGCAATGCTTGACAATGTACAATCCCTTCCATAATTTCTCAAATTTCCCTGGTCCTAATGCTTCTTTTTCAACATTGTAATGAAGAAATACTCCCCCTCAGTAAAGGATTGGGGGTGAAATTACGGTCAAAAGAGGCTTTAGTCCACTTTTTGTGTGCTTCTTCATGATGGAGAGACTCTCGCAGAATTTGAATGACATGTTCCAGCTGCACCAACCTTTTCTCTAAAGGTGTGGTTTCCATGAAAACTTCAATGACCGAGTGCAAGGTAGGGATCTTGCACTCAATGGGAAGGAAAAATTTGACCCCATAGACTAATTGGAAGGGTGTGAATCCTGTAGACACTTTGATCACTATTCGGTACACCCTCAAGGTTGAAAACACCATGTGGTGCCAATCAGTTTTGTGGTTGTTCACCATACACTGCAACATAGTTTTAAGGACTTTTTTGACAAATTTTAACTAGCCATTGGACTGAGGGTGGTATGGGGAAGCGAACTCATGTGAGAAACCAAGGTGTTATGATAATTCCTAAAATATTTTGTTCTCAAAATGTTTTCCATGATTGGATACCAACTCCTTAGGAACACCGAACCATGTTATGATATGGTTAAAGAAAAACCGCGTAGCAGTTCTTGTGGTGTTATTATATGTGGGCATGGCCTCTGCCCATTTGGTTAAGTAGTCGATGAAAACCACAATGTACTTATGGTTTTTTGATGATGGGGGGTTGTAGGTCATGAATATATTCCCCTTTTGTAGAAGGGACCGACGATGATAACCGAGTGTAGGGGAATTGGTGGGGCTCATGCCTTATGAGTGCATCTTTGGCACCACTCACATCTCTTGACTTCCTGAATATAGTCATGAAAAGGGTGGGCCAAAAATAACCAACATGAGGGATTTTCTGAGTGGTGGCCATCCTAGTAGGTGACCATCACAAGCCCCACTGTGATAATCATTTAAGACCTACTCAGATTGTTCGTAAGTGAGGCATCGATGAAGGATGGTTTTGATGCCCCATCGATAGAGGACATCCCCTAAAAGGAGGTAATGAGGGGCTTGGTGGCATATGCACCTCCACTTATTACGAGTAAGCTGAGGTTTGAACTTATGAGTTCATAAAAAGAGGAGGATGTCACCATACTAGGGGTCATCCGTTGATACTAAGAACAGATCTTCATTGTGGAAAGCATCATTAATGGGGGATCCTTGGGCCTTCTTTCTCTTGGATGAGGAAAACTAAAGATCAAATTCTTGTAGAATAACGACCCATTGAGCGTATTTATGGTTCATTATATGATGAATGAGAAAATATCGCATAGGGTTGATATTTGCTACTACGGTGGTGCTCTGTAAGATTATGTAAGATCAAAGCTTCTGTATGGAGTATACGAGGGCTAAAGTTGTCCTTTCAGTTGGCTCATACTTCAACGCAGACCTCAAGAGGTTCTTGCTGACATAATAAATTACTTTCTCTCTATTATCAGGTCCTTCTTGGACTAATACACTAGTGATGGCTACATCAGATGATGAGAGGTATGGGTATACTCCTTGTCATGGTTAGGAGGGCCAACCAAAGGTGCCTGAGATCATGCATCTTTTACGGCTCAAAATGAGTTTTGTGCCTCCTGATCCTAGTAGAAAGGGATATGTGCACAAGCTCCATAATCGGGAACAAAGCAACATCAAAATTTGGCCTTACCCTATAAGCTTTGGAGCTGCTTTAAATTTTTTGGAGGTAATATTTCCCTGATGGCCTGGAATTTGAGAGGGTCGACTCTAATACCTTGTTGGGAAACAATGAATCCCAGTAGTCATCTTGAGTTGATGCAGAAGACACACTTGAGAGGTTTCAATCTTAGGTTATATTGTCGACATCTTTAAAAGAACAAGCAAATGTCCTCCAAATATTCATTGCACTTTTTAGATCATATAGTAAGGTCATCCAAATAGGTGAGAATGAGATGAGCTAGATCATGAAAGATATAATTCATGGCTCATTGGAAGGTGGAACCAACATTTTTAAGGCCAAAGGGCATCACTTGGTATGAAAATTTGTCCCATGGGGTTGTGAAGGTTGTCTTATACTGATCTGTGTGGTGAATATGAATTTGATTATACCCAAAGAACCCATCTATGAAGGATAGGGATTCATGACCCGCACAAGAATTGATGACTTGGTTGATGAATGGTGTAGGGTAATTTTCCTTGGGACATGTTCAGTTGAGATCATGGAAATTGGTATAAAGTGAATGGTGCCCTATTTTTTCATGATGGGTGTAGGGTTAGAAACTCAAGAAGTGTAAGCATCAAATAGATGAAACGAATTTTTTGGAGTTTATCGATTTCCTGCTTAATCACTTCTACCTTAGAGGGATGTAGTTGATGTTTTTTCTTCCTAACAGGTTGGCTATTAGGCTAGGTGTCAAAATGGTGTTCCACAATGGTGGGACTAATGCTTGACATCTTGAGTAAGCCCATCCAAATATATCTCTATATGGTTGGAACATGGTAGTTTATGAGGCCACCTCTTATTGAGAGGAAGTTATCCCTAGTGAGATCTCTTCAACTATGCCAGGTTTGTTTGAAATAATTACCTTAATGGTAGGTAAAATATTTGAAATGTTCCCTTCCTCGAATTCATCTAGTGCTAAGATGGGATTCTTAAAGCAATCTACTTGTCTTGGATGCAAGAAATATTTTGATTCTATGGCACAAATATAGTGGCTAGGTGCGTCAGCATGTACAAATTATATTTCATGTAGAAAGAATGAACGATGGTGCATGGCATCCCATGGACATTCAAGTTCCATATTAACCTCTAGAATATCTTCATTTGAGTAAAAAAAAAATATAATGTTAAATTAGGTTGCACGAGGTCGTGATGGTGGAGTTCACATCTAGTTGTGCTGGTCAACAATAATAATATGATTCAGTGATTGATGCCATAAAACCTATCGAAGTTGGCAATGTGCAAATGGGATGCTTCTGCACCATCGGTGGTGGTACCACCAATGTGGTGGGTTTAATACTCTCGACACCAAAAAATGATGAGTAGATAATGTGAATCATGGTTCCTACAAACGAGGAAATGAATTGTATGTGATGTTGCATGTCATCAACATTAGGTGGTGGTATAATTTCTGTAATAATGGGTTGATAAGGAGTGGGAGGAATTTCTTGCAACCTCGTTAGTGCCCAAGGAGAAAAAGTGTCTTCCTCTATATGAGGTTGATGTTGAATCCTAAGTTTTCTAAATGTTTGTAACATATGGCATGTCTTAGAACCATGAGAGCTACTGGTGCAAATGTTGCATGCAAAACTGGTGCTAACAGAATAAATGGTGTGGGTGTCAAAATTACTCATAGTGTGATATGACGATGCATGGTTGACGTCATGAGATGTGGCAGTTTATGGTGTTGGGTATATCGGGATCTCAGTATCAACAGGTTGTGCTTCCCCAACATTAGTTTCTCTTAATTCTTCTCTCGCTACATGAAAACGTCGAAGGTATTGGAAATTCTGCATATGATGTTCTTGAGAGCATATGTGACACTGATGGTGTGAGCATCTAGCCTGGGTTGTGTGAGTGGGTCACGAAATATGGACCAATAAGCGAAAGGAATCTCTAAACTTACCCGCTATCGTCATTGATTAACCAAATGGTTGAGTCTATCACATAGGGCACATGTGTGGGGTGATTTTGACAATCCTGCCTGAGGTCGTTTTATCTTTCTTCTAGATCTCGACTAATGGTGGTGGGAGGTAACATGTTCATAGGTGCCTGGATGAACTACTGGTAGTATTTCCCCCATTGGTGTGATGTCATCGATGGTAGAATATCTGATGGGACTAATGCTAAGTTCTTAGCAATGAATCAACACATAAATCCAACATTTCGCGGAATCAGGGAAGGTGAGGGAAACATCTCACATGATGGTTTATTACACATATCTAGAAAGTATGACATCTACCCCTAGGTTTGTTTCTTTGGGTAAGGTTGCAGACCAAATATCATCAATTAAATACCCATAATTTGGGACACTAGTTAATCAAATGGTCTAGTCTATCACATAAGGCACATAATGGGGTAGATGTTGCTGACTCTGGTTGCCTCCCTGTCTGGTGAGGGGTTGGGTGAGTGGGGTATGAGCATGAAGCTTGTTCCTCTAAAACATAAGATATTGTTTTGGATCCATCATCAACTGGAGGTGTGGAAACTATTAATGGATCAACAATATTAGCTCGAACGAGTGCACTTAATGCATCTCTATATCAAAGGATTTCGGGGTAGTGATGAGTGTAATTCCTGAATTTTGCACATATGGCACATGCATCGTTAGTGTGTAATTCCTTCTTACATATGTTGTGGTCTTATCTTCAATAGGTGGAGGAGGAGTCACTGGAATTTTTGGTGCATGCAAAAGAGCTTTTAACTCATCTAACTTGGGGCACATATTGGTAGGGTTCCCAACTACTTCACACAAGGCATAAGGTGGAAGTGCCCTAAAGGAGTTTGAGGCCTCCCCCTTTTTAGCTTTTTGCATATCCCTCTTACTGTCATTAAATGGTGTTGATGTAGGAGTTTCTCAAGTTGGGGTGGCTTCCTTAGGGGTGGGTATAGGAATAACACCTGTCGAGGTGATACATGCGTTTGTCGACATGGCCAGAGGGGCCAGACGCCAAATTGATATCGCGAGAGCCATATTTGAAAATGGAAGTGTTTCCATGACTTGGTGCGAGACAAAAAGGTGGAAGGTATAAGAAGCGTGTTTGGGTGATATTATATGGTAGGAACATGGAATCAATAGTTATAACACTCATGGTGTCTACAACTAGTCCTTGACTCAGTAGGGTGTTTGACAAACTCATCATGCACACTGAAGTCCTGTGGTTTCCAGGATATCCTTCAGCAACGGGGGGTCTCTAGGGTATGTATTGAGGATGGTTGATGGTTTAAAGTGTCGAGGTCTGAATTTAGTATAGGTTGTGATCAACTCAGGACAAGATCTTATGAAAGGTAGCACACCATCTAGGGCAGTTAATGTCTTCTTCTCATAGTATGTGAGTTGGTTAACTGTAACGATTTTTCCCTCATGGGGGAACATCATTATCCTGAATACAAAGGATTTCATTGTCATCATTACATACATATAACTTCAACCAAAAAGGATATTATAATCCAACTGTGTGTCCAAGACTTCGATGTCAAGGAGCACAATTTTATCAACGAGTTATACTGGCACATCTTGGAACATGCCTACGAGGGCTGAAGGGCACCCGTCATATGCTTTGAGTGTGATGTCATATGGTTTGAGTTTTAGATATCCAAGTTTCTACCAAACTATTTTAGACATAATACATGTGGATGCTCCTTCATCAACTATTCAATGTTGTATGTTGATATTCCAAATTGTAACTGGGATTTGGAAGGCGACTATTGATGGAAGTTGTAGGAAAAAATTATCCAAATCTAAAGCCATTAAGTGAGAATCTGTAGGCTCTATTTCTCCTAATGTGAAAAGTGGGGATTTTTGTTGGGTTGGGCATGTTTATAGGACTTCCAATGCTGACATAGCTAATGGAGATTGGGTTAAGTCATCGAATATGTTGTAGCTATGAGTAGCCTTTGAGTAATGTCTTGTTTGTTGTAAATTCCTTTTGACCATTTTAGGTATCGGTTCTATAGGGTGTTGAGGGATCGTCAACAGTGTTATAAGCACTAAAGTGGTCAAGGTAGATGCGTCAGTTTTTGGGGGATTTCCATAATCTCAATTTCACGTTTGCAGTAGAATGTTTTCCCTTGTCGTGTAAATGTCATGACTTGAGTTATTCTCAAAATTTCATCCAGGAGGGTTCTGATGTTGTTGGGATGGTTCCTATTAAGTATTAACCACCCTCTAATGGGGGAAGGGATTCTGCATTACAATAGTTTGTTGTTTTTTCCCTCCCTTTCCCCTAGTATCTTACATTGTTTTCAATTCAGGGAGTTGAGGAAAATGATGGGTATAATGATTGTATTCCCCATAGATCGCACAACCATGATTAGTCCATAGATGTGTGTTCCTTTTTTTCCTCTATGGGTTGATTTTTCTTTTCCCCTGGTTTGGATTCTAGTTGGGGTTGCCCGCAATCAATGTCCGTGGAGGATGTTATTGATTATTCCCCACTAGCTAAGCTCTCCCTTTGGCTTGATCTTTGATTTTTTCTTAGCATTGTTAGGTGGGTTAGCTATATTTTATTGTTTAAATGATTGTTATTGTTGAGCTAGAGAGGGTCACATTAGATTAACCCCGACATTAACCTATGATGGTGGGTTATTCTGTTGAGGTGTGGAGAAAGAAAAATATGGGTTCCCTTCTCCCTAATTGGCGTATGTATTTTGGGAAGGGGGAACTAGTTCCACATTCTAAGGGGGCCATTGGTTTCCCTGTGGAGGAGGATATGCGCCACCCTGCATGGGAGGGTATTAGCCACCATGCATGGGTTGGTATTAGTTGACTTGTATAGTAAGATTATGCATAGGCATAGGTTGACCAGTGTAATATCCAGTGCGTTGTGGTGGTGGTGATGTTGTAGGCGTAGCACATAATGAGGGGCCACTATAAGTGTATCCAATTTATTGGAAGGTTTTATCAGGTTGGTTTTGGGATATGGTCCAAATCAATCTACCAGTAACATTGGATGTGCCCGGTGTCTCTTGTTTAAAATTTTGCAAGTGGGGGGCATCTGGAAAAACATGATAGAGGTATCCATATTGTGTGTATATGAGCTCTAATTATTGAGCTTTTCTAATGGCCTCTTCCTCATTTTGTGGGGATGAATTTTCCACATAATTTGATATTTATGACATGTGAGATCTAAAAAATAGGTCAAGGAGGAGTTTGGCTTCCAAGTGTTCTTTGCATAGACTACGACTTTTCCACCATTCATGGATGTGATTTGATATGTGCGTAGTAGGTGTTTGTTTGAAATTAGTAAGGGTTTCAAGTTCGAGCCCTGATGGACTGGGAGTTGGAAGAATGTGAGGAAAGTAATGGCTAGAGAACAAAATTTTCCATGTGCCCCAGAAGGTGGACCTACATACCATTTTGTTGTAGCACCCACAAGGGTGCATTGAAACAATCTAAGGTGAATAATATCTTCTTTGATACTGTTAGATGAACACCAAAGGTGAAATGTCATGACATGGTTTCCAGGGTCTTCTCCTTGTTTCCCTTCGAATTTTGGCACATCCAAAGGTAATTTCGTTGGCATGGGTGGTCAATTTGGGCCATGTGCAATAGGGTCATTGGTTAACTGGCTTAAAGCAGCGGGATTTAAGAAGGCTAAAAATGGGACCTGACAGTTGTTCGCCATCGTAAAATGATTTTGAAAAACTATATGCAAAGGGGTTCCTTGTGGGGAATTATGAGAAGGGCTGCCCTGGTGGGTGCCTTGTGGACTATCTAGAGGGGTAGTGTGTGGGCTTCCCAAATGGGTAGCATGTGGGGTTCCTTGCGGGGTAGTGAAAGGGGTTGTTTGTTGGGGAGGGGTCCTAAGAAAAGTTGAATCGATAAATCAATATCCTATAATAGTGGTTGTGTGGTTTCTTCTATGCCTAAATGGCAAGATATCAGGCACACCTCCTGGTAATTGGGGGAGGTTTTGAAAATGTTTAGAGTGACGAGGAGTCATGGGGTCGCTTGTGGTGTCTACTAAAGTGTTTGATACTTTGTGTGATCGAGGGAAGGAGATAAATATCAAAGCAAGTAAATCACACACATAAAACAATGTTAAAATAAAATGATTACTTTCCCTTTAACTTAGGTTATGTGATGAATAAAAAAATTTGGTTTTCGTTTGTTTTCACATATGATAAAATATCCTATGAATACCTATTTATCCTTACCACTCTCAAAGTAACTAGGCCTTGCAGAAATAACTTCTGATGGGTACTGGGGCAACATCCTGAGAGAGCAGGCAACACTTTCCAACAACTAAAGAATCAACCAAGGTAATGAATGAGGATTTAGTGCTTCCTACACCTCCACCTATAGGGAAGGGATGCCATATGTTTTTACCACTAAGATACCTTCATCCCATGTGAGCATTCGAGTCTTTAGCTTCTTGGTATTCAGTTACCAGTACTGAGCACCAGACGAGTCGTCTAGCCCCAAATAATACCGCACGTACTAGAACTAAGCCGAACCCCCTCTGAATCGACTCTCTGGCATGCTCAAGTATTATTTTCCGTGGGATCATGAAGGATTTTAAGCACCCTAAAAGTCAACTTCTATGTTCAAGGATGTAACACGAACATGGAAGCTTATGTGATGCTTGCCCCAAATGGCCCTAACTTGAACTATCTTTCATTGTATGGCCCCTGTGGGGAATTTTCAATTGGTTCAAGTTTTGGTTTCTTTTAGGAGTCTTGTTCTTCTTAGGGTGTGAGAATGTATGCAAAAATAAACTAAGTCAAAAAGATTTGAAAACTGGATGACTTTTTGTACAAATCTTATAGAAGCTTAGTGTGTGATGTGTAATGTGTGTGCAAGCGGGCAAGTGAACATACAAAGTGTGATAAGATGTGGATATGTGATGATCCTTTTCAATATCCTCCTAATTACACTAAGTTTTGATTGTTCCTTGCATGAAAAAAAAAAAAATTGTGTGGATAATGGTCCACTTACTCTTTTTCCTATTACACTATGTGAGTCTCAATAAAGGGAGATGGAAACTTAAGTTCTTTAAGAAAGTTTTCATATGCAAGCCCACACTCGTCTAGGAGACATAAGGGAAGAAAAGATTACTTAATTTATGTAATAAAATTAATCCTAGTCTCAAAAATGAATAAAAATAAATGTTTTGGTTAGTAACAAGATTTGTGGATCATGGGACACTTACTCCTTTACTAATTAAGCTATGTAAGAATATGAAAAGCAAAGATAATCTAATTACCCTACTAATTGTGATTATTAAAGCAACTAAGAAATCTGAACTAACTGGAAACAATTTGCAGAGGTGAAAGAAATTCACTAAATGTTGCCAATCACCTGAGAAAAATGAAATTACAATGTTTTTTATGCTCTTTGTAAACTATGCAGGTTTTACCATGCATAGACACGCCAATGCGTCTGCCTGAACAAAAATCGTGCCTACACATCTGTCTAAAAAAAAGTCGTGCAGTCGACAAAAAATAATGAGCAATCAATATTTTCGGTTGACAACAGGTCCAATAGGTCCTACAAAAATTCTAGAGAGATGTTGAACATCCAATGAGGTGATAATGCAGAGAGAGGTTCTTGCAAACACAACTGCTAGAGTAAAGAAAAGAAACTAGTGGAATCACCAATTATGTAGTCTTGCTTTTGTAGAAATTGGGTATGAAAGACACCTTAGCAGTTTGTTATTCCCTGCAAAGAAATATAGATAGTTTGGTTGTTGTTACTAGACAAGCATGAAGAAACAAAGCATTGAAAATAGTGAAAACAATGCATATACAAACATAAACTAAAACAAAGAGATACACACACAAATAATGTGTAATGAAGCAAACAATTCAATAAAATAATGGAAAAGGGATCCCTTTATTGACTACTAGTAGTAGAATATGAATAAAATAGATTAATACTAAACACTTGAAGATAATTCTTTGAGCTATGGTGCTAAAAAATCCTCAAAGTCCTCAGCAAGGAGGCTCCTTTATTCAATCTCTTTGCAAGCTTCTCCTCTCTATCAAAGAGTTATGAAGACTCTCTAAATGGTGGACCCTTCTTACACTAGAATGATGGATTACTAAGAAGCAATTTGGCCAGCATATTAATTCTCTACTTCTTCTGCTTCAACAATGAAATTATAGGATTTATTTGACAACAATTTTTCCAGCATAACATTATCTTTTTCTTGGTTCTCCATTGGCATGTGTATACATAATTTTTGAATCCCTCTTCCCTCTCTTGGTTCATGAATTAAAGTGACTTATGAGTAGGACAAGAGGATTCCTTTGAGGGTTGCATATATTTAGGGCAACTTGAATTTGATTTTCTTTGACTAGAGCATGTCAGGGAATCACCTTCCAAGTGTGGAAAGTGGTCCTGAATTCAGTGAGTCAAAATTTTCTTTGACCGAACAACTTTCGAAGGACAAGCCATGCACTTGTAATTTAATCCTTTGGATAGGTCGCGCAGTCCAATTATACACATAAGAACTTTGGAGAATTTGAAATTTTGAGCTTTCATAATGTCTTCAATTGTAAAATATTCACTTGTATGTTTTGTTGGATAACTTTGGGCATATTTTCGATTGTACAAATATGTGTACGATTTTCTGGTGTTAACATCAAGTCCTAGTTGTGTAAGGTGGCAAGGCTAAATATTCCTAGGAAGCTCTATATTGGCATGGTTTTAGAGAAGGGGACCCACTAGGACATGTAATTCTGATGGCTATAAACCAAAAACTATCAAAGGAGAACTATAATAAATCATCAGGGGTGACAGGGTGCTATGATGACATGGCATATGGGTTGGTGCATGAACTGGAGCGGTGGACCAATAAGGATCTACATAATGGAAGTGTGGATGAGCCTAATCAACATGTAACCCCGAAGGATTGATCTTGACAATGTTTCCCATAGCATCAAGTTTTATTTCCTAGGAAGAAAGGCCAAGAGGCTAACGACGAGTCCAAGATTTGGTTTTATGCGTGCTAAGTGACCAAGGGTGAAAATGTTAGTTTATGTTGTTTAAGCCCTTGGGAACAGAACACAAAAGGGCCCCATAGGCAGTCTAGTGATGATTTTCATGCAAACTAGTGACCAAGGGCATATGGGATTATGAATAAGAAGTCATGGATCGGTCGGCGGCTCTAACGACGCTCCATTATATTTTGTAGTTATGCCATAAATGGATATTCAACATAGTTTAGAAACCTTGCTAAAACATGTTACTAGAATTAATGGCAATTGAAGAGAAAATAAAAGTAAGGCAACAAGGACCATGGAGCTCAGAGAATTAATGGAGCCCCATCTATAGTAAAAAGAGCCACCCCTAATCACAACATTTATACAACAAATCATTTAATAAGCAAGGAGAGCTATGCTATGGAATTAAAAATATTTGATAGCGTGCTAACAGATATAGAGAGCCTTACAATGTCATCTGATTTGGTAAGGGTTCCCATACTTAAGCTCTTTATTGAATATCAATGTGCCATACTAAAGGATGCTTGGGCTAAATGATGAGTTGACAGACTACATCATTCTTTGTGTAGCAGAGGAACAAAACTTAGGAACATTGAGTTAGACAATGTGTGATCCAACATTGTTTTGTGTTGTGTGGTTAACTCTGGTCTTAGAAAGAGAGAAAGTGTGTATGTGTGTGTGCTTATGTAGAAGAGAAGGTCGAGAGTACAATGTGATGACTGTATGTGGGACGAGAACAGTGTGTGGAGCTATGTGCACTTGTGAGTTGTGGTTGAATTGAGGTGTGTCAACACTGAGGAGGTAAAGAAAAGAGTAGTGAGTGAAGCAGAGCTGAAGTTACAGAGAAGAGGGCAGTAGAGTGTGTATATGCTTGATAGAGAGGAAGGAGTTGTAAGAGCCAGCATACCAGGTTATTTATGTTTTTTTGTAATAAAAGTATGTCATTGTTCTTAGTCTGAAAATTGTATGAAAAATAGGACAACTGGCTGAAACAAGTAGTGGCTTGCATTTATAAGAGGTTGAAGCCTCTAGGCAACTTTTGGCTTGCTAATTTGAATGGGGTTAGAGCCTCCTGTGAGTGGGTGCTCACAAACATATGATGTAATCAAATTTGGTGCCCTTATTATCATCATAATACAAAACAAGCTTTGGTGGTTTTTCTCCCAAAAAGGTTTCCACAAATCACATATGATGTAATCGAAGTTGGTGCCTTTATTATCATCATAATACAAAACAAGCTTTGGTGATTTTTCTCCCAGAAAAGTTTCCACGTGAATTTGTGTTCCTGTATGTATAAATGATGGTACCTCATGTGATGTTTGAGTATTTACAACTTAAATTTTAGATATTCATCTTAAAAATCGTTAAAAGTGTTAATTACTTATTCACCCCTTAGTAATTCCTTATAGCAACACATGTCAATGACATATAACTAATGTGATGTTTGTAATTTACATGTCCTCTACATGTGGCATATGTGAGTATGAAGGCTTGGGAAGGTAAACCATAATTTTCTTCATTTAAAACGATTGGTATTTCTTGAAAAAAAAAATGGAACTTATCCCATTACCATTAATGATTACATGTAAACTCAAAAATACACTAAGTGGCACATACAACAAAGTAAAGTAAAGTGTCTTTAGTGATAATCTTTTTAATATTTT
>APFE030782248.1:0-20033 GCA_000404065.3 Pinus taeda
AATACATACCTTTTGTAATAGTGGTACACCATGTAGATCAAAATATTGCTCCATTTGAAGTATCCAATTTATCAGATCCTTGCCATCAAACTTCCTCATATCGCCTTTTCTTGATTTTAGGAGCTCGATCTTGAAATGACTATAACTCTATAATTTCGGATCTTCCAGTTCTGAAATTGTGATGTCCAGTAGTCCTCTACGTCCTCTTTCTATTGCCACCAGTCTGATTGAAATTGGATTCTCCAAGAAAGAGTTATGCACAATTCCTAAGATGACCTAATTATATACCTTTTCAAAAGAGTGAACTTGTATAAAGTGCCACGTGTCACCGTTTTCACCTTCAGATCTGAAAAATATACATAGGAAACTACAGCTTGTCCTCTTTCTGTAACTTCTTATGAAATTTCAATATGATGCTCAGAGAGATAGTTATGATGATTTTCCCCAGGTCACCTATTTGTAATGTAATTCGGGAGTCTGCAAAAAGGCCAAATTCCTCAGATCATATCTCTACAAATATAGTGCGAAAAGCTTTGAAATTCAGACCCGAGGTTCAGAATGATTGCAACCAAAATGGTTTCTTTTTTAGTGTCTGAAACGTTGCAGAAAAAAGTTATAGCAAAAATGCCACGATGACCTGTTTGGAGCAGTGAAACCCCAGAAGCCCTAATACCAAATGTTATGAAACCAGCTCACAAAAAGATAGAAAAGATAGATCAATGCCTTAGAATTCAGCCTCTTCGATGGAGCAACCTCCTTTACATTACATAAATGAACAATTCTTGGATAATACAAATGACAATACCTCCTTTCTATATATAGGAGTCTAAGGGGTCATAATATAATCAGAGCCAACATTACAATAATAATGTTAAGGCACAATAATAACAATAGTGGGCTTCTATGGGGCACAATAATAACAATATGGGGACTACATGGGTACAACAATATAATAATGGGGTTGTACTAATAACAATAAGGAGTTACACTAGTAGTATAGGGGCCTAACACTTGCTAGCACTATTGATACCCAAATACATATGCCTATGCATTTGACAATATGCCTCTTCACATAAATGTAAGTGATAATATATAGAGTTTCTACATGGTGGAATCACTCGATATAGCCTTTCCATAATGTGTTAGGGTACTCGGTGTTCACCTTTTGAAGGCTCAACATTTATAGTGAATAAGAGACCTATGATGTGACATGTAAGAAAATAAGAGACTTTTTTTATTTCCCTTTTAACCCAAAGTAATTCTAATGAATTTAAATATAAATCCTAAAACATACAAAAATAAGATCCCCTGAAAACATGATTTGATTTCCTCATCTCAAGTAGATCTCACAATGATTACAAAAGAGGCAATTATATGGATTTTCAAACAAAATTGGTTTAAATATTCAATTCTTTGTTGGAAGAATAATATGTTGCATAGATTGCACATCTTTAACAACCTAGTCTTTCGTGCAAAGACTTCTTCTTCAAAAATTGAACACTTATGTGCACCAATATTTAGAGAAATGATGATATGAAAATGCAACTGAAAGTAAGATTAAAATTTTATCAGGTACAAGCATGAGAATGCAAACCTAATGATCAATATCAAGCCAACGTGATTTATCCCTTTAATAATATTCATTATAGCCTATGGTTTTGACAGTGTTTGAGCGAGACGAAAATTACTCAAACCCTAATGGGCTCGCACATATGAAGGCCAAGATATGGCATGATTATCAACATAAAAGACCTTCCTATATTTTGGAATACATCCCATGGAACATAGGACCTGGACATAGGCAAGATGACCTCATTTAAAGGGGATCTTGATCAAACCCCAATATATTGACTAAAATGATAAAATGCATGGGATGTGAGAAATATTCACTACATGGGCATACACAATAATAGTGTTGATGATAATTGAGTGATGAAGAGCATGGCCAATCCAAACATGAGTCTAACCATTGGGATCTTGACAAGCATAGGGGGGACCCAAAATTTGCTAATATGCTAATTTTTGGGGGTTGTTGTAGTGGCTACAACAATTAGCGAACCACTGGTAGAATCCAACATCTCTGGCTACACACCTATAGTAAATAATTTCTGTATAATAGTGCAAGGAAGTATTAAATAGGCACTATGAGTCCCTCTAAGGTTTTTTGACCTTATGTGGATATGCCCTTCCCTTGTGTTTTAGTTGGATATCATTAGTCATTAAACACTAGATCGAAAGTTCACACATGCCAATAGTTAATGATGATGTAGTGAACAAGGAAAAGAGTTTATTGTATACAAAAATTTAAAGCGAGTTTTTAGTGTTTCTCCACTTCCAAAGGGCATGTTCAGTACCCTAGCAGAGTCACTCAAGGAATCACAAATGTTGCTCTGCTGCCAGTAAGCTTGTCTAGTACCTTGACGGAGTCGTTGCACCACCTCCCTACATAGGAAACCTTTCCCTTTACCCTTTATTCAATTTTATTTTTTGTATGTGCACATTGGCATCATTTATTAAGTGTTTATTTCGCCATGGAAAATTAGGGATCCCGATTTATTTTACTAGAAAGAGAGGTTATTCCTTGTTTTACAGAAACTAAAATATTTTTAGGTTTAGGTTTTCCCTCATGCTAAAATTCCACATCTCATCTCTAGTTGAAAGTTAAATAATGAAAACAAGTCATTGAATATTCAAGACCATGTGGCGCATGAGGTTTAGGTTATGGGTGTAGCTTAAATCTACTAATTAGGGTTCCTAAGAAGCACATGTTCGTATTTTCCTTGCTGAGAGTTAGACTCGTAGGAATTATGTTTAGGATTCAATTTTGATGATTGGTTCTAAGAGAGGCTTCCCTTTTGAGAAACCACCACAACCATAAGCAACTATTAGGGTCAGGGTTTCAAAATTAGGGCAAGGTGGCGAGGGAGGCTCTTCTATGGTTTCGACATGTGCGAAGAGAGATAGGGAAGGCTTTTCATGGAATTATAAGTTTGTAGGGGCATGCACTAACAAGGATTTTGAAAGCTTGTGTAGAGGCATGCAACATAGGGAGAAAATTAAATGTTAGGTCAATGACCAGTGTATGCAAGAAGATGAATGCACGATCTAATGCAACAAGAAGATCTACAATGCAATGTAATGATATGGAAATACAACAAAGACACCAGTTGATTACAATTGAAATATCCATGCAATGGTCATGTAGTAAATGCAACACAAAGGGTGAATGCATGATAAATGAATTAGATTATGCAACAAGCTAACTACCTGCAATCAAAAAATATAACCAAAGCATATCTAAACCCTAAAACCATAAAGAAAATCCTAACAAGAAAACCCTAATTAGAAAAAAGTAAACTAATCTAAACCTAAAACCCTAATTTAACCAAAGATGAGACCAGGTAATGTCAAATTAAACTTTCAATGCAACCATGGTAGTAGTTTCCAACTTGCAATTACAAATATGGCAGCAACCAGAACTAGTATAAAGAATAGTGCAAAGAAAACAATGCTTACCTGTGAAACATGCACAACAGCGAGAACGACATGCCTACTGGCAGGAAAATGTGCCAGAAAATACAATTCAAGCCAAGATGAAACCATATCCTAGTAAGCAAAATCATAAACTTGAAAACCATAATCATCTAGCCATGACATACATTCACCTATGCATAACCCTAAATTCAATAGAAGCATGGCAAGATGCAACCTACTTGTAGAGGAATTAACTAGATAAGAGTCTATAAGTGAGTCAACAATTCTATCATGAGATTTAAGATTACCAACTTGATGACTCTGAAAGTATGGGCCTTCACCAGGTGCACTTGAGATACGAGAGGGTCTAGTACGGAAACCATAATTTCAAAAACCTTAATTTGAGCTTGTTCATAGATTTTTTCAAGGACATGAAGGCCTAACATAACCATCGATGGGAGTCAAAGTGCATCACCATTGTGAAAAAACTTTGGATGTTCATATGGTAAAACATCAAATATGGATGGTTCCGTGTGATTGATAGGTGAATTCACATGGTTATCATCAGATATGACAACAAAACCATCATTGAATATGTCACTAACCTGATCAGATGTTCGAACACTGATAGAGTGACAGTTCAAAACATGAGTTTCTTCAAAATTCCAAGATGAAAATGTATCAATTAGGTGAGTCTCAAGAAAGAGAGGAGTCAGGTGGTTTCTCTCGCACATGGTAGAATGTAATACAACACCAACTTGTGCCTAATTACCATCTGCATCAACTAGGATGGAATCAGAAGGATTTGAAGCAATGGTAGGTGTATTCTCTTCAACAAGCCAATCAGAGCACAAAAAGTGGTGTATCTCAGAATATTTCAACATTAGCTTTCATTAGGTGAGATGACGTTGAGAGGGGAATCACGCAAGGAAACCCTGATTTGACTATGTTTAGGGTCTCATCGGGATTGTGAGAACCTGACATAACCTTTAATGGAAGTTGAAGTGCCTTCACTTCCTGAAAAGCCCCAAAGCCTTTAAAAGGTTGATCATCAAATTTCAATGGCTTAGTGAGGTAAAAAAGTGAACATGAATAATTGTCATCAACAATATCAGTGAATACATTATTAATTTTTTGATAGTTGTAATAGTCACTAATTTGATTGGATGGAATATATGACACATGAGACTCTTGAAGGGTTAGGAATGAAGATGAATCAATCAGAGGACCATCTTGAATTTTCTGAGATGTGAGGTCTTATTCTTCACTTGTTAGAGATTTCTGATTGAACAGATCATGAGCTAGAGATTCATCATACTCATCCTCTGGTTGTGACACATCACCCTCATGTACATGATTGTAATTGAACCCAAAAATATTTAAATAATTTGGATAAACCGTGGGTGTATCATACTCATGGAATAAATTAGGGTACATTGGATGAAAAGGTTCAGGTGAAGAGGCCTTAGTCTCAAACAAATTTAGTTAGAACCCATACCCTAGACATTGATGTCAACTTGAGAAATCAATGAATCATCACGCGTGCTATGCTTCATGGAATTGATTAAGAACACATTTTCGTCTAGTACAAAGCTTTTTTCTAGGTTTGCAGATGAAGGAGAGTGTAAAGGGTCCCTAGAAGAAGCATCACTATGAACCAAATTTAATCCAAGATTTTTATTTAGCAACAAAATATTGATTTTGGTATCATGCTTTGTGGAAAGGATTGATGCTTCAGTATTATCTAAGAGATGACTTAGGCAATAACCATCAAATAGAGGGGGAAGCATTATATGAGGAGACTTAGGGACAAATTTAGGAAGAACATTAACATGATCATGCTGAATCTTGTCAACAGGGAGATATGGTATTTCAACTTTATCCTCAGGTTGTCCAATTTTAATAGGATGTATGATAGATTTGGGAGCCAAAAAACTTGGTCCATTTCCTTGAAAAAATTATTCATCATCTAAGTTATTGATGATAGAAATTTTATTTGGGGATGAGTCATAAGGAGGATGAAAAGTTTCATAGGCAATGATTTCCTCCTCAAGTGTTTAAGTCTTTTCCTCGCTCACAGAAATAAGAAAGATAAGATTAGGGATAAGATATGGACAATTTGTAACTTTCATATCATCATGATGATATCATAACCAAATTTTGTTTCATATCAAAGGTGTTTCAAAGAAACATAAACCAATTGTCATAATTTCTCACCCAAATACATCCAATCAACATCTTTTTCAGGAAATTCACAACAAAGATGAATAAACCTAGCATCAAAATACTCTAATGACTCTTTGGGTTTAAAACTAAGTTGATTTATAATTTTAAACACATGTTGAAAATCATACCTATCATAGGCTTTATGGAGCTTGTTAATGAGTTGCTCAAATGAATGAATTGAAGTGGTAGGTAATGTGTGGCACCATTGCTTGACATGACCTTCAAGTGTGAAGGTGAAAAATATTCCAATAACATATCTACAATGCATTTCATCAGCGTGATAAAAGTGAAGAACTTGAAGCATATATCCAAATACATTGTTCGACCATTGCCTTCAAAATTTCACTGTGACAAGTGATAGATTATTTCCATGGGCACTGAAAGATTAATGCTTTTTGAAAAAAAATCATAGGATAGAGATTTAGGGCGGAGCCATTTAAAGGTATGAAACTAAAATATAGGCTCCAAGGGCTCAACTTGTCAATTTTCCCTACTTATAGAGCCAAAAATCTATTGAAAATGTTGGATGCCACCAATAACTAGGGGGTATCCAGAGTGTGAATTCCAAATTAGACCTCACACTGTTTGGGATGGGAACCCTATCCAGTATGTAGGCCCAACTACCATCATGTTGGGTTTTTCTCTTGGATATCAAATTTTATACTGTTATAGTGAAGAAAATAATGAAATGAAGTTAACCCAAGATTGACAAATTGTAGAAAGAGACCTACAAGAAAGTCACAACAAAAATAAGAAGAAGTATGCCTTACGAAGTACCAGTGAGCCAAAACCACCCTAAACATACATGAATAAGAACATGCCATAGGTTAATTGCAAATTACTTTACAATAGGTAAATGACATGACATGGAATAAGCCAGCACAAATTCAAAAGAAAACACACATGCAACAACTACAAACTAGTCCATAACAAATAGGCATAATGAAAGCACACATACAAAGACATTGAAAATACTAGACAACCAATACAACTACTATGAGTAATCATGGGAAACAAAGCCTAAAATGAAGAGCTTCCTATTAATGCTACTATAAATACAAGTACATATCCTACAATCCATTAACTTCAAACATTGGAGCATGGGATGCTCATACCATTATTTAATGCAAAACCCTAGCCTCACCACTTCTCACCCAACTAGATGGCAAGAGATGAGTGCCTCTAGATCTCAAGCACAAATCAACTATCTAAGGCTAGTCCCTAACTCAAGTGTTAAAAGTTCTCCCCCTTCTAATGAGGCATGAGGATACATTTATAGAGGTAAGGTGATTGTTCACCTATTGCAACCTTTGGCCTACCCTCACAACTCTTGAGATTCCTCATTGCTTTCTGTCATCTAGTGATAGTTACATGTTCAAATGAATCCCACCAAAGATATTGGTATTATGATGAGAACATTTACCATATGATAGCAAAGAAATTTTGAGGATAATAAATAAGGTTGCTTGAAACCCTAATTCTTGTTTCCACTGTTGGTGCAATGGTATGGTGACTCGTATAGGTTGATGAAAAAGGTAGCAATGTTCATTTTTTATGTTAAATTTCCATCTTCTCATGCATGCACCTACCATCAAGGTTGAAATAGTGCCTTGGGCTATTTCATGGGGCTAGTTAGCCTGTTTTCTAAAACCCTACTTGAAAAACCTCTTGTAAGAAAACCCTGGTTTTCTTCATGCAAATATTATACTTGCAAACAAACGACATCAGTGATATATACTTTCCAACAAAGAATGAAATTAAAAAGAATAATCACTTTATTGAAAAAAATACTTTAATTTGATCCCATATATAGTACTTCATTATAATATGGCCTATGCAACATCACTTTGATCTTTAAGACGCTCATAGCCCTTTTTGATTGTCCTTTTCTCTAGTGTCCCTTCATTTCATGGTCTTCTTCAGTATAGGGCTCAAAATCCTATGCAACGTACTTGGATTTGTCTATTTGCAACACTCACCTTGTATGCTTCCAACGCATGTGGAATTGTGCTATTGGTATACTATTTCCTTTGTATTCCTGTAATGTGAATCTGAATATGCCCATTTTATAATTTTCCCAAACCTTCATATGTGTGTTTTGTTGTCGCCAAAATGGGTGGGTGAAACCATATATATATTTTACATAACATTCATGTATTTGGCTCTATTTTTTGTGTCTTTGGTCATGGTACCATGCTAACAAACTTAAACCTTTCTTTTAAGTTTGCCATCATCCCCTTTGAATTGTCTTCATGCTTAGGGATTCACCTTCTCTTACATAAAACTCTGCCCAATTGATCTCTCTTGTGTATATTTCCACTCCATAACCAAATCCATTTTCAAAAAAATTTAACTGAGGAGAATAAGTAGTAGTAATTATATAGTATTTAAGCTTTAGGAGATGATTGAAATAAGGAACATGGGAGTTATGTAGTTTACCTTGGAACATGGGATCCAGTCCCATTTCCTTTTTTCCTTAGCATATTGGTTTCCAACCATGCATATAGGAAGGTAACCATGTAAATATGTGTATATTTATTATGGAGAGAGAGCTTGAGATGGTCGTAGGTGCAAACTATAAGGTAGGTCACAAGCTTTAGTCATAGTATTGGGACTGAAATTGCACCTTGCAACCTCAGAATGGCAAGCATAGCCAACTCACAATTTTGGTATATAATGGTTGTCAGATTTTTCATCTATGATAGATGACCAGAAGTTCCCTACGATTATACAAGTGCAAGTTGCAAAAGGCATTACTTTAACATTATTTTTATGATATGCTTTTCGTTGAATGATAACATAGTGTGTGAATATGACTTCGCCATTCCCATTATCTTTGTCATGCATATTATATTCGTTACAATAATTGCAGTTTCCATAATAGTATAATAACTTTGATAACTTTGCATGGGTACCCCTTTACATCCATTTGTCATATTGCACCAGACTTGGGTAATTTAAAATATTCTATGGTGGCTAGTCACTTGGGGTCATGGAACATGTTCAATGCCCCTTTTTTTATGATACAACTTTAAATTTTCTGTTAATAATTTACTGTACCCTCCCCCAAAGCATATAACAAAATTTCCTCCATATCTTTTAATTCAAAGAAGTTATCACTTATCCATTGATTTCAATACTCCTTTCGCAAATCAAATTCTCTATGTTATAGGTGGATTTCTAGGATGGGCGTAAATGCTTAATATATATGGAAGAGGGGTTGCATGATCGTAGAGGATATGGAGTCGCAAAAATTACTAGTCTGAACAATTTCAATTTTGTGACTAACCTCTAAGTGGATTTGAAGAATGGTCAGGTCGCCAGGTTGCAAAATAGTGGAGGTCGGGTGAAATTATGATTGGTTCAACTAAGGTTTTGTGACTTAGCAACCTGGGAGAGGTCACATAGTCCAAATATAGGTTTGGTCCCATCGTTTAGTAAGGCTCGGGGATGTGATATTGTGACCTATAATGCTGGCAAGGGGGTCTAGTCACAGATCTGGAAAGGAATGATGATGTGACCTTCCAAGCCACATTATGGGACTGTGATCATTCCATTAGAGAAATTTTTAGGTGTAAAATGGGCCTGCTAAGGAATATTATAAAATAATAGTGGAAATAATAAAATAATATTAAATTACATAATCAAATTTTAGAGGAAAAAAAGAATAAACTACTTTTTCAACTCGCATTTCCAACATATCTCACTATGGTTTTACCCAAATTTTTAGCAGGAGCACTCATTGGATGTAAAATTTAATTCCTCATCTAGGAGAACCCACTTTCCATACTTTCGATGGACCTTGCTACATGAAAAAAGAGAAATACATGAAAAAACATTATTGAAAACACATTTTTCATGTATTTCTCATTTTTCATGTAGGAAAGTCCATCAAAATTATGTAACGTAAGTACTATTTATACAAGGAATTAAATTATGCATACAATGAGTGCTCCAAATCAAAATTTGAGTAAAACCATAGGTAAATAAGTTGAAAATACGAGTTGAAAAAGTAGTTTTCTCATTTTTTTAATCTTTTAATCCTTTTACTTTTTTACTCCAAAAATGGTGAATCCTCTCCATAGTTGACGTCATCAACTTGAATTCTATTGGTTCTTATAAAGTTGATTTTGGTTGTAAATTTTTGTTTTGAGACCCATTTTAGACCTCAATATTTGTCTAATGAAGTCACATTTTAAAAGTGCGAACTTCATGCTAGTTGCAATTAGAAGCGATCTTCGCGTTGCATTTCAAAGTTTATCAGATGAATATCTGCTAGATAATGATTTATGATGTGATGTGACAGGTCCTTCCACTATTCCAATGCCTTTATGATCTTCATTACTTATGCCTCACATGTTCGTATGGAGCTTGTGAAAACTATAATTTGCATGCACAATCTCTCTGTTAGATTGCGCACTTCCTTTTACAAAAGGCCGGTCCATGAGATGAGGAAGTAGACCAGTTAATGTTGACATCAATTTCATCAATGTGGGTTATGTATTAGGATATTTAGCCCAAATTTCTCCTTCACTATAAGCTCTGAGTTCTCCTTATGTTGGCGCTATTAATTCTACACAAGATTCTATAGTGTCCTAAAACATTGTATGCTTTCTTTGTCCAAAACATCCTTAGCTTCCTCTAGCTTGGAATATCTATAATGTTTCCAAAAAAATAATATGTTTAGGTTTTTCCTTTGTTAAGTTTACACACATGCATGTTTTTACCACTCGAGTGCCCTGCTTTCTAGTAGTGTTGAAATAATTGAAATACGCGTTGGTCATTTGGGCTTACTATGTTCTCGGTGATTGGAACAAGGGTTCCCAACATCGTTTCCCTTTTCCAATGTATTGCAATATCTATCATTGATTTCCAATCCATTTCCTATGTATATGTCGACAAATCTTTGTTCCTTGTGCACTCGCATGCTCATAGTTCCAACACATGGGCCTGTGTTTTCCTTCAAATGCGCCTTTCAACAAGATACATGCATAATTTTTTATTTAACTCCAAGACTCACCATACACTATGTTAAAGAATATTCCCTCTTTGATATGTTGTTCACTAGATGGGTTCATTGACCATGCACAGTTTCTTTTGAAATGAACATCAATGCCTTCTTTAAATGGTTTGACACATTAGTGCATTATTAAAATGGCTATTTGAATGGTCTCTTCACTCTTAAAGTGGGAGTGCATGAATTTTCATCAAAGTGTACTTGTATTGCTTCAGCATACTAGCATGGTGGCTTAATGTGCCTCGACCTCATATTACAGGGGTCTTTCTTACCATGGTTGTTTTGAATGTTTATAATGATCATGGCTTGATAGTGTCAATTATTGTTTTAACATGTGCATTGAACCAATCATATAATTAATGAAAGGTTTAAATGCATTTTCCTTTGTTAAAGGCTTTTATAGTTTGTCCTTGCCCTGTCTGATGTGCTCCTTTTTCCACAGTGATAGTGAAACATTCTTTTAGATCCGAATTACCTTGCCCAATACCTTCTCAATGTCCATCTTCTATATGTTTTTCATATTTTCATGCGTGACCCAATTTTTTTCTTTTATTGCGCACCCACCAAATATCATGGGACTCACATGGGTTTATGGGCATGAATGTTGATGGATAGTATCATTATCCTCTTATTCCACCTTCATTATCACTTGATTTTTTAGTTTTCTACACGTTACATTGTTGTATCCATAGGCTTGTTTCTTAAATGCAACCTCGAGACCCTTTTAGTGTATCCTCTAAGAAAAAATTCCAACGCACACTATGTGCACCTCACTAACGCTATTGATACACAAATACATAGATTATCATCATGGCCACCTCATATGCCTATGAGTTTATCAATATGCCTCTTCACATTAATGTAAGTAATAACATATAGAGTTTCTCCATGGTGGACTCACTCGATATAGCCTTTCCATAGTGTGTTAGGGTACTTGATGTTCACATTTTGAAGGCTCAACTTTCGCTAGTTGAATGAGATCCCTGCGATGTGACATGTAAGAAAATAAGAGCCTTTTTTTATTTTCTTTTCAACACAAAGTAATCCTAATGAATTTGAATAGCAGGCCTAAAAGTTACAAAAATAAGAGGCTTGGAAAACACGATTTGATTTGCCTTAACTAAAGTAGATCTTGTAACGATTGCAAAAGAGGACTCTAGATGACTTTGTAAATAACACTGGTTCAAATATTCAAATGCTTTCATGGAAGAATAACATGTCGAGTGGAATTCAAAGCTTTAACAGCCTAGTCTTCCATGCAAAGAATTATTCTTGAAAGAATGAACACTTATGCACACGAATATTTAGACAAATGATAATGTGACTGATGCAATTGAAAATAAGATTAAAAGTTGATGGGGTGAAAAGAAGAGAATGAAAACCTAAAGACGAGGATCAAACCAACATGATTTAACCCTTCAATAATGGTCATGATAGCCTATGGTTTGATAATGTTTAAGCGATATCACAATTACTCAAACCCTAATGGGCTTACACATATCAATGCCAAGCTATGGCATGATTATCAACATAAAACACTTGTCTATCTTTTTTAATACATCCCATGGAACATAGGGCCCTCAAATAGGTGAGATGATCTCAGTTAAAGTGGATGATGATCAAACCCTATTACACTGAATAAAATATTAAAATGCATGGGATGTGAGCAATATGCACTACGTGAGTGTAAGCAGCTATATTGTTTGATGATTATTGAGTCATGAAGAGCGTGGCCAATCCAAACACAGGTCTAACCACTGGGACCTTGACAAGGATAGGGGGACCCAAAATTTGGTAATAGGTAAACATTTGGGGGTTGTTGTAGCAGCTACAATAGATAGGTGACATGGTTTGTTGATTTGGAATTTTCAGGTACCCAAGTGGCCCTTTATTAGGTGACATGTGGCAACACTTACAGGGTGGCTAACCCAAAATGGATCTTGGATATACTTTTAAGTATAAATTGTTTCTCACAGAGGAAAATGAAAGTCCAAGGATGATCTTGGAAATAGTCCCATTGTGTAGATATTTTCATTCTAAATCTACTACAATTTGGACAAGCTAAAATGGACTTCGGATGAAGAAGTTATTGCAGAAATCAGATTGCCTTTGTCCTTTCAAAAATGAGGCATTTCTTCTAAATATGGCATAAAAGGCTTTCTAAAGGAAATCACATCGCAAATGTGCCAAAGCAAAGGACTTAACACAAGGGCGGAAGGACCCCCGATCAACGATATCCGACTTATCACATCAGAGGTAGGTCACATGTGATATCTGGACCCTGGGTGGAGCCGATTGTGATATGCGATGATTGGTGTCAGCGATTAGTGATCAGAGGAGATAGCGCTAAGGGCCATGTGACGTGCGATTAGCGATTACGATGGGCGATTTTGATTGCAATCGGCGGATCGGTGGATCGACGATCGATACAGTCAAAGGGAAGATCCTTGGGGCCGTTGCGACAGTGATATTGTGATATGCAGATATAGCGATGGGACCGATAGTGATACACCAATATTGGCGATTGGTGAATCCCTCATATAAAGGGCCAATGCACCTACATGACATGCGATTGTGATATGCCGATTGAAGCCAGACCCGATAAGGATTATAAATGCGATTGCATAAAATTTGAAATCCGGGTTATGCGGATTTTCAATGTAGTCCTTTGTATTTGGGTTTTTTGACCTCTTTCCTATGCGATAACGATTTGCGATGACAGGATGGACTTGAGAGGGATATAGATGTGATTGAATGCATTTTGAGTCCTGAATCATGGATAATGAATGTGTTTTCATGTGTTTTCCTGTGTATTTTCTGTTATAATGCATTTTCAGGATTTCTGTATAGAAAGGCCAAAACGACCAGGTTTCCTGTGCCGCCGGTTCATTTCCATTTGGAAATAGTGATCATTCCTTGTTCCACACTATAGGTGGTCATTTTTGCAACAAGGATGCGTTTTGAGGCGTGAAGAGGCAGAGCTGATGGAAAAATGATTCATAATCATCATAATTGATAGAGGAACGACTGTGGAAGCCGTAGAGTCGAAGACTGCCTCTCAAAAGCTAGATAGCATGATTGAGATAGAGGGCAGAGATTTCTGAAGGTTTTTAGAAGGTTGCTAAGGGACGCATGGAGGTTGAGTGATCCATTGATGCACGCAGAGGCTGAGAGAAGCTCATGAGAGCCAGAGATAGAGCTAAGAGTGAAAACCATAGCTAAATGCGAGAGCATCAGAGCCGTAGAGCCAGAGTGCTTGACAGAGGCATAGCTAGTAGAGGTTGGAGGTAGAGCCTCAGAGCCACAAAGCTCAAAGTAGACTTCTAAGAGCCGTGATGCCATAGTGAAGCTGAATAACATCAAAGGGTCGAAATGATCAAGTTGTTGCTGGTGTCCAGAGTGCGTTGAAGACAGAAGAAAGCATTCTAGAGATAGTGAGGGAATTTTGAGGGAGTTGGTGCAAGCTAGAGCAAAATCGCTCAGATCGCTAATTGAAGGAATCAAGTCCAGAGAAGCCTAGATCTATTTGCAAAGTGAGGACAACCAATGGGGTAAGATGGCATTCTAAACCCATTGTTTCTGTGGAATCCAATGGAGTTAAGCGTGGAGCATGTAAGAGAATTTATGCCATAATCCCAGAGATCCTAGTTGAGTTGACTAGAGCTCATGGAGATGTAGCGCAAGAGTTTTGGGTGAATTTCTAATTATATTGTTGTCTTATGTGTTTGCTTACTTGCTCCTCTATTTACTGTTATATGTATTTTATATCAGTTTAAGCGAACGAATCTAAGGCACATGATCAGTTAAAAACAAACACAAGCATACAACTATTTTCAAGCATTATTAATTCCGCAATAGGTTAATCATTAGATCTAGGAAATATTTAAGATTTGGAAGTGGGAGAGATTCTTGTAAGCTGACAAGAAGCCTTTAGAGTCCCACTTTCAGATCAGGTGGTATCAGAGCCTAAGTTTGATTAACCCCACCTGCAAAGAAGGTGATATCAAAACTGATTATAGTAGAGAAAGTGGTATCAGATAAAAATGCTTGATTGACAGAGAAAATATTGCTTGTCTGAAATGTGTTTAAACAATCAGAGGTTGATTGTATACTTGTTTGCAGACTGACTATTGTTTGAGTTTGCAAAGGTGAAGGGAAAGCTATTGATAGCTCAGTCCAAGAGAGGACAAAAAGGAAGAAGGGCTGAAGGCATTATTCTTATCCCAAAGGACGTCAAAGCAATCCTTGAAGCGCAAGAGGTTTGTTGCAAAAGGTTGTTTGAATAAGCTCTTTGTTAGTCTTGTGTGAAGTTCTTTTTTTCATTTTGATAATGAGAACTTCTTCAAGTGAGTCCTCAAATTCTACTTTCTACACAAGATTCTTTGATGAAGATAAGAAGCAAGACTTGTTCACCATGATGGATATGGTGAGAGAAATGTATGAGGATGGAAGGAAGAGCAGCATACTTAGAGAGAAGTTGAATTTCATGGAGGAAGAGAAGCAGTTGCTTTTTGACAAATTGTAGGAAATGGAGAGGCAACTTCATATTGAAAATATTAACTTGGAAAGGATGCATGACTTGGAAACATGGCTCTTTGTTGCAAAGGAAACCTTAGTCAAGTATCATCTTGAAGAAGAGGTAAATAATTCTAGTTTGTCTTCAAATTCCTCTAAGAATGATTATATTGGTTCTTTTGAAAAACATACCAGAGGCATAGGTTCTAGGTTAATATCCAAGATGGGCTATGAAGGAAAAGGCTTGGGTAAACATGCACAACGTATTGTTGAACCAATAATAGTTGAGGAAAGGCCTAAGTATTTGGGTCTTGGTTATGGACAATCTTATGGAGAAAGTTCCAAAGCTGCCTTGAAGACCATTGAAACAATTCCAAGAAGGAGTTTCATTTCAAGTCTTCTACCTCAAGAGTGGAAAGATTGTATTCGTGGAGAATGCAATAGCTTGAAACATCATTTGCGGGATGGAGGTGTTCATAAGCATGCACTTGAACCAGATAGTTGTGGAAACTTTGAAAGCCTTGAAGAGACTGTTGGTATTCCAAAGGGAGCCACTTCTTCATTTGATTCACCACCTCATGAAGGCAATAAAGGTGAAAGAGCAAGGTATAAATCTAGTTCTAACCATATTCCTTTTGATTATGTTCAGCATGGTAAATTTCCATATAAGTATGGGAAAATAATTGCATGTTCCTTTTGTGGTTTGGATAACCATGATGTTTCTAGATGTTGGAAGAGAATGGCCACATACAGGAAAATTTTGAAGGAAAGGAAGCAAGAAGCCAAAGGTCCATTGGACAAGGCAAATCATGTTGTTAAGAGGATGGACATGTGTTGCACTTACTTCCATAAGCAAGGACATCTTGTTGCAAAATGTTGGACTCTGAATCCAACAATGCTTCCACGAAACTTCAAGAAGGTGGAAAAGAAAATGGTGGAAATGGAAAGGAAGTTTCCATGATTGATGTGTTTCATGATGATTCACATGTTGATGCTGATGTGCAGACAAAGGTAGCACCTTTGAAATGGATTGGTAAGAAATGGTATGAGTTCTTATCCAATTAAGATTGCATGTCTTTTGATTTGATGCATCTATTGGCATTTCTTTGTGAATGGAATGCAAGTTTCAGGATTTTACCAAGAAGGTGAATGGAAAAAGTTGAGTAGGAGACTCACTTTATTGTTGCAACATTATGTTCATTTAAGCTTTGAAAGTATAGTGTGCTTAAGCTAAAGTTGAAGGATGAAGTGCATGCATGAGAATGATGTGCCTGAACACAGGGATGTTGATGATTTCCTTGTATTTAAAACATGTATGTGTAATTAACTTGAAGGGTTGATTGCTTTGGCATGCATGTAATGCAATATTAACTTGGAAAAAGTTGATTTGGTCTCCAAGATGGAGATAATGATGAAGTGTTTCATCTTTTGAAAAGAATCCTTGAGATCTTTTCTACATGCATGAATTGGAGGGTCATTTGTTTTAAAGGAATATTTTGTGGGCTTGTTATTTAGTCCATCAACTGTATGCAGAATACATTTAGGTGTTCACAAGATGTGAAAATATGTTTCTTTTGTTGAAGTAGGAGTTTAGGCCATCCAGTTGTTGTCTGTATTTCTGTTGTTGTTAACAACTTGTCAAACAGGCACAAATGAAAATTTTGTGAAGCATATGCAACTTCACATTTGTTTGATCCACCTTGGATCAATGGTCAAGGTAGAGAAGTTCAAACTACCTTCTGTGACCATCTCAGTAGGTGTTCTGCTTGAAGTCGAGGAAAACAGTTCTTCCCAAGATGACCAGCACATCCCATAAGGAGAGTGGTCAAAGGCTTTGGTTCAGAGGCATTATGTAGTGCAAGTGTATGGAGGCTAAAAGAAGAGGGTTCTGTTACTCTCATTTATTGTTTGGATCAGTATGTTAGTCTTTTAGAGACCAAAAGTTCTTTTAGTGGGAAGGTGTGATCCAAAATCGATCTTGGATAGACTTCTAAGTCTAAAGTGTTCCTCATAGAGGAAAATGAAAGTCCAAGGATGCTCTTGGAAATAGTCCCATTGTGTAGATATTTTCATTTTGAATCTACTGCAATTTGAATGGGCTAAAATGGACTTCGGATGAAGAAGTTATCATAGAAAGAAGATTGTCTTTGTCCTTTGAAAAAGGAGGCATTTCTTCTAAAAATGGCATAAAAGGCTTTCTAAAGGAAATTGCGTTGCAAATGTGCCAAAGGGAATGACTTAATGCAAGCGCAGAAGGACCCCTGATCAACGATCTCTGACTTATCGCATCAAAGGTAGGTTGCATGTGATATCGGGACCCTGGGCAGAGCCAATTGCGATATGTGATGATCAGCGTCGGCGATCAGCAATTAGAGGAGATAGCGCTAAGGGCCATGTGAAGTGGGATTAGTGATTGCGATGAGCGATTGCAATTGCAATCATCCAATCGGGGGATCGATGATCAACACGGTCAAATCAAAGACCCCCGGGGCCCTTGCTGTTGGGTTGTGTTATATTCTTTCCACGACTAACCTACATAGGGAAAACCTACCTATGGTTTTTGGTCCATGGTTTTGGACGCGATGGTTTTTGGTCCATGGTATTGGATGCTTCGACATGTATAAATATGTATTGTAACATTGAAAGGAACATAATAAATAATCAAGTTGGTGTTACACTGAAATTTGTCACCATGACTATCTGCAGTTAATATGGCTCAATCAATAGTCATATTATCCTCCTTGTCAAGCCTTATACCTCTGCTCTTCATGTCAAACTTCAAAAAAGAAAGAAAGTCACTAAAAACATGTTTATCTCTGGGTACGCAGGTTCTCTCTACCTTGCCTGCGTGTACGCATCCCAAACTCATTGTACCTGCGTACTTGTACGCTCTGTAAGCCAAAGGATGGGTGCGTACCCCTGTAAAGCTCAAAAGGCATGAGTTTTATCTTAAAAAAGTTACTTGTGGTCACTTCTAGAGCCTTCTAGAAGAGTGTTTGACGTGTATTGAGTGCCTCCAGATGGTTCATGCATCCCTATGATAGAGGAACTGATGTTGGACCTGATTAACTTCCTCTAGAACACTATAAATACAAGCATTGGGCCAGAGGAGGGGAGGCTGAAAGCTGAACATTCCAAAGGGTAAATGCTGCTGGAATTAGGACTTCCCCATTGTAAGCTTGTGAGGAGAGATTACCATCCTTTCTTGTTTCATTTGAAAGTGGGTGAGCTTGTCAAAGTAGAGGAAAACTCTTGCTGGACCCTGGGAGGAACTTGCACAACACCAAGGCTCAGGTTGTAATGGTTTCTTTTTTGTTTCCTTAATACAAATAAGTCCATTCTTCTCAATGATTTGTTGTTAATGATTTGTTTCATATACTCCTTGGTCTATATGTTGAATATGCTTTGTTTTATGGAATATTCAGGTGTTATGTAATCGTTTGATTGTTAGTGTATGCAGTTTCGAAGTGAAGGAGGAGCTCATCTGGATCGGCAGGCTAGACTGCTACAACGAGCGTTGGACTTCAGGTAGGATCGAAAAACACTTGGTTTCTCATAGGATAATGCATGTTTAGAGAAGGATTGCTCTTAATTTCTTGTTTGTCACTAGAGAGTCTTAGACTCGGGAGGTTAGTTTTGTCAGCAAAAATAACTCTTTCCGCATGACAAATTGGCGACTCCACTGGGGAATCCATTGATGTTTGTTTTTCTTTGAGTATTACTTTGATCTGAAAAGAGTCTTTTTTTGTTTTTGATTGTTGACTGTTTTTGGGTGGTAGCTTAGAGTAGTAGAATTTAGTTTTCTTATTTTAGAGTACGCACCCTCTGTTAGACACAGTGCGTACTTACCACTGTATCTTTGTACACAGAGCGTGCGCACCTGGTAAACAGGCTGCCTGCGTCCCTGTAAAATTGAGAAAATTCCATTTTTCATTTTTCCTTTAGATTTTGTTTTTTTAGTCTTTACTACCCAGATCCACTGGTTATCTGTCAGAGATCTTCACTTGAACTTGTTTCGTTAGCATCAAGAGTTTTAGTGAAATTCATAGAGTTCTAGCCTTAGGGTTTTGATTTTTGCATTGGTCCTGTAGTGACTTTGGCTTTAGAAGGTGTGAAACCTTGGATCCCTCTGGTTTTCTCAGTCTTCTTAGGAGTCGGACCTGTCGTAAAGTCTACCTATGTGAGCAACCTACCTTTGTGTTGTCTCTTTGGGAATTTCAAAGTAGCTTGTTAATTGAAGTTGTGAATTTCATTTTAAAAAAGAACAAAAAGAGTTTGATTTTTTGTTTTGACTGGTTTATGATTTTGCATGAACTGGTTCTTGGTTTGATTGTTGCCGAGTAAAACATCCCGGAATCATCTTAGGAGGATTTTGCTTCTTAGATTTACTTGTTAGGGAAAGTTAGGTAAATTTCCTTTGATTTGTTTTTGAGTGAGTTTTCATAGATTTTCATAGATCTTGAAATTGCTTTGATTAAATTAGTTTTACATGCTTTATTAAATAGGAAAATATAAAAGCTCTCCTTTGCAAAGTTTACTTTAGAGTAGCATTTGACGTTTTTGAAAGAGAAAGGAATTTTTTCGTGAAGTAAAGAGTGGTCATGTTTTGTGCACTTTGAAAAGATAAAGAGAATCGTTTCCTTGATTTTCTATTAAGAAAGTTGTTTTTATCGAAAGATTGCATTCTCTCAACTCTCTTAATTAGAAAATTCATTGAAAAGAAAAATAGTGTAAATCATCTTAGTGCATAAACCAACGGGAGTGACCGATGAAGAATGGAAGAAGTTGGATCAGAAGGCAA
>APFE030782251.1:0-10335 GCA_000404065.3 Pinus taeda
TAATGTAATATGTGTCCCTTAAACAAAATCCATTATGAATGCCAAAAAATTGAAATGTCCCATAACCCATATAACTCCTAATTTAGAGTGATCACAAGTACTCTTAGAGAAGTACAAAGCCTTCCACCATGCGGCCTCTTACCGCTATTACCATTAAAAAAATGACATTGATTACTTTATAATCCTTAACATAGTAACTCTAAAATTAGGTAAACTATGGTGCACTATGATCTTTAACGCAATGATTTCTAGAAACTACGTGCCCTAGTACAGTGCCACGATAAAGACATTGTAACTCTAAAAGACATAGTACACATCAACTTTAATACTTAGCATATTAACTATAACTTATTTATACTTAAAATGGCTTGACATGGTGAAGATAAAGGTGAATCAAATGTAGTTCCTTCAAATTAAATTCCATGAAAAGGGAATATAAAAAATGTTGTATTATGCACATGAGATTTTGACTATTGACATTGATCGAAAAAGCATTTCATGGGATTCAATATATGGTAATGATATTGATGAGTAGTCATAATTATCCCATTATATGATATGATAATGGCTTATATTTTCTAGATAACTTGAGGCCTTAATATTTGTGTGTCAAGCCCATTTTAGCTATTATGCTTATGATTTCACAACATTAATTTATGCATATTAGATTTTATAAAACAATATGATATTTTCCACTTTATCGCTCGATGCACTAAAATTAACAAAGTATAGATATGTTTTTCCAAATTTAATTATATGTATTGCAATGTTGATTGGATTCTACAAAAATACCAAAACTGATGACTTCCACAAGGTACACATTGTGATTATCATTACTTTTTCCCTATTTCTGAGTAGAAATATGAATTCTCCTGGGAGGTAGTATAGATAAGTTCCAATTGTTGCTTCAGTGTATCTAGAAAGATCTGCCGGACTCACTAAAGTAAATTTTTTGAGGATTTTTCTTATATTATTTTTTAGCATTCAGTTTTTAAGTGTATGTCTCAATTTTCAATTGCAGAAAGTATTTTTGTCTTGCATAAAAAGATGATTAGAGAAGTGGAAGATATCAACTAAGAACAATAGCCCAAAGGATAAATTACCTCATTCAAAAGAGAATAAACTAAGAAAGAGATAATAGAATTAATGGTATTCTTATTATGATGAGGAGCTAATGGAGACATATATTGATATCCCTACTATCATAAAAATGGTAAGGGTTACTTCTATAACATCCTTCTCTAAATTTGGAGTAAACATATTGTGCTACATAATTTGTTAGCATGTATTAAATGATAGAAGTGATTGTAGGAAGTAGAATCATTACCTGACGCAACAACATCCAAAAACAATCTTTGAATAAATTTCAATACACTAGCCATAGATGTTATAGGTACTTTAATTTTCCTAGCTCAAACAACATGGATCCAGTGAGAAAATTGTCGCTTAAGTTAAGCTATAAAAGATTCAGAAGATTTCTTAAGAATGATGGAATTGCAGCATTGAGGAAATTGGAGAAAATATTGAAGACTTGCAACTCTAGTAGTTGGTTGAAGGTGGCATGGATCGAACCATTCAAGTTATTTCTTGAGTGATCTAGATGCTTATCGCTTGAAATCTCAGAGACAATGTCTAAGACTAAGATTCATCTATGGCTACGATTGTGTGATAAACCCAAATTATGTAGGTTAACTCTTCTTCTCAATTGCACGAGACTACTACTTGAATCATTGATGTAATTTCAAATATATGTGTTGATTTTTAATTAGACTGAGGTAAGTCATGATGACAGTCTACTATTTGTTGGGATGAACAGTCTCTTCCCAACCCAACTTGATAGCGAGAAATGTTTGGTGTAGTGATTGTCCAACTCCTCATAGAGACATCTTAAGTTACTTATTGTTTCCAAATTTTCATTAAGCATTTACCGAAAATATTATTTTTAAATTTCCATTAATAATTTTGTTTGCAACATTGTGATTTCCATGAGAAAACATCCAACCTAACATGCAAGAGTTTACTTGAGTTAAAATATTCACTTCTTGGAGATAAGTTTTCAATGCGTTAATTTGAAACACATTTGATATAGTTAGTCATATAATATTCGTATAAAACTAACATACACTAATATAAAATATCTCATTATATATTTATATAAATTAATTTATAATCTAATATTATTTTCTCCAAATATTGACTAAGATATGATCAAAACAAATTTGAGGTCAGTTGACCACTAAGGAGATCAGGTAGGGAAAATCAATTGCCAACAAGGTATAGGGATGATGGTCTTATAACTAGTATGTTAAATGTTGTTGAACACTCTAATTATAAATAAGAAATTCAATATGATGAGTGGAGAATATCCATGGAAGATGAATATGAGTCAATACTTAAGAACAAAAATTGGGATTTAGTTGAACTACTTGAAGGCAAACAATGGTACTATAGACAAATGTAAACCTAGGTTGGTGGCAAAGAGTTATTCATAGAAGGAAGGCATAGATTGTGAGGAAACCTTCACCCATGTAGCTAAATTAAACACAATTAGAATGGTAATTGATTTAGCTACTATAAATCATTGGATGATACACAAACTAGATGTGAAACATGTTTTCTTAAATGGTGAATTGAAAGAAGAAGTGTATTTAATCCAACGTGAGGGGTTTGTGAAACAAAGGAGGAACATTTAGCTTGTAGATTGAGAAAAACATTATATTGTTTATAACAGGAACCGAGGTCATGGTATGATAAAATTGATTCATTTTTCCTGCACCATAGTTATAAGCAGAGAAAGAATGACCCTACTATGTATATTGTGTTTGATGAAAATGGGGCAAATAGTTTTGATTTCTTTATATGTAGATGATATTAATCTTATAGAAAATGGATATCATCTCATTAAAGAAATCAAAATTTAGATGTTAGAGGATTTTGATATGGAAAAGCTTGGAGAGTTACACTATTATTTGCGTCTTGAAGTCTGGAGGGACTCTGGATAGACTCTTTTATCTCGAGGAAATTATGTGAGGAGCTTATTGAAAAAGTTCAATATGTATGAGTGAAAAGCTTCCCTAGCGTTGTTACAATAGAATATTAAACTCCATAATGATGATGGTTCTAAGCAGGTGGATTCAACACTATAGAGATGACTAGTTGGGAGTTTGATTTATCTAATTACAATTCGACCTAATTTAGCTTTTGCAGTCATCTCTTTGGCGCAATCTATGTCAAAGCCTCTTGAGAGTCATTGGGTGGAAGCGAATGGTGTCTTAGGGTATATTCAAGGAACCTTGGAATTTGTTATTAAATATACTGATTCATTTGATGTTAGATTAACAGGTTTTTCAGATTCAGATTGGGCTAGAAATCTGAATGATAGACGATCCATAACATGTTATGCATTCAACATTGGGTCTAGGGCCATTTCTTTGAGCAACAAGAAGAAGAAAAATGTATCCTTGTCTTTAGAAGGAGCAGAGTATCAAGCAGTGTGTGCAACAATTTTTAAGGAAGTCTGGTTGAGCAGACTTCTTCATGATGCCGGAGGAAAAAAAAAGGATCCTATAGTTATCAAATGTGACAATCAAATCTCAAGCAAACTTGCAAACAATCGAGTGTTTCATAAAAACTCAAAGCATAGTGATACATAGTTTCACTTTGTTAGAGAGAATGTTTAGTCAAAACAAATTTATATTGAATATTGTAATACTTGTGATAATGTTTCATACATTTTTATTAAGCCCCTTGGATGAATTAATTTTTTTTTATTTAAGGAGATGTTGGGAGAACTAGTGAATCCTTTCTCCATTAAGGGGGAGTGTTGAAATTAATGTAGAATGTTGGAGAGAGTTCGTTCATTAATTGTCTGTGAGAATTAGATTAGGAATTAGTTCCTACACTATAGGTGATTTTTCTAACTCTCGTACTTGCATGTAAACTATTTATTCTTGACGATTTATGACGAATGTGTAGGGCGTTCTGCTAGAGGAAGTCTCCAAGTGAAGCTCCTCACCTGTGAGCTGCACAGTTTGAGAATATATCTTGTTTTATTCTATTTTTTAACATTTACAATGAGTGAATATTAGCTAACTAGTTGATGGGTCATATACATAAATAATTTATGTATATGAGGGGATTAGAGTAGTAGTCAAACAAAATTAGTGTTATTATTATGAAGAGTAGTTATCTATCTCAAAGAAAAAATATGACAAGATGGTAGACATTAATAGACACGTTATTGTAAACTAAACAGACTCCATATATCAAGAGAGAATAATTTAGCAATTTTTGAGCATAGGAGAGGAGCAAAGGTTAATAATTTCAGAAATAAGAAAAATTATGTGCTTCCTAAAGAGTAGATTCATCTCAATAAGTGTGGTTCTATTTTTTTTTTGTATAACATACAATAATCCATTTGACAATGCATGGAGGTTTCTTTGTAGGCTATGAATATTTAAAAGAAATTTGATTTGAGAGTGTAATTATTGCCATATCACAATTATGCTTTTTCTCTTTATTTCTATATGTGTGATTGTTGCATGTATAGAAATATTTATTTATGTGATCAACTAAGTCTAGTTCTGATTTATTTAATTAAGATAAACATATAATAATAGTCATATAGGACATAAACATTAGGTTTTATGATTTATGGTTTATAACATTTTAGTAAATTCTTTTAATAAGCACTTAAATAAATGTTACAAATATTTATTAACATGTTATAAAATTCTTATGCTTTAGCATTCAAGGTTTATGGTTTATAACACTTTAGCAAATGTTTTTAATATACACTTAAATAAAAGTAACAAAGCACTCTTTAAAATGTTATAAATTAATTAGGGTTTAGGTTTTTGGGTATAAGGTATAGGTTTTAGGGTTTGGCGTTTAGGGTATAGGGTTTATGGTTTAGGGTTTATCACACTTTAGTAAATTGTTTGAATTAACACTTAAGTAAAAGTTACAAAACACTTTTTGAAATGTTATCAAAGGCTTAGGGTTTAGTATATAGGGTTTAGGTTTTTTGGTTTAGGGTTTATAGTTTAGGTTTTAGTTTTTATGGTTTAGGGTTTATAACACCTTAGTAAATTATTTTGATAAAAAATTAAATAAAAGTTACAAAACTCTTTTTAGAATGCTATAAATGCTTAGGGTTTATGGTTTATAAGACTATAGTAAATTATTATAATAAAGACTTTTTAAAATGTTATAAATTGCTTAGGGTTTAGGGTTAACAGTCTAGGGTTTATAAAGCTTTGATAAATCCTCTTAATAAACACTTAAATAAAAGTTAGAATTTTTCTAAGATGTTATAAAATTCTTAGGGTTTATGGTTTAGGGTTTATGATTTGGGGTTTGGTGTTTAGATTTTAGGGTTTATGGTTTATAACACTTAAGGAAATGATTTTAATAAACGCTTAAATAGAAGTTACAATATTTTTTTTTAAATGCTATAAAATTATTAGGAATTATCATTTAGGGTTTATGGTTTATGGTTAGGGTTTAGAGTTTAGGGCTTAGGGTTTTAGGTTTAGAGTTTATGGTTTAGGGTTTAGGGTTTGTGGTTTACAATTTAGGGTTCATAGTTTATAACACTTTAGTAAATTCTTTTAATAAACACTTAAATAAAAATTACAAAACACTTTTTAAAATATTATAAAATGTTTAGGGTTTAAGGTTTAATGTTTACAGTTTGGTGATTAGGGTTTAAGGTTTAGGGTTTACGATTTATGATTTAGGGTTTAGGGTTTGGGGTTTAGAGGTTAGGGTTTAGGGCTTAGGGTTTAAGGTTTGCGGTTTGGGTTTATGTTTAGGGTTTAATGTTTAGGGTCTACGATATTTTGTAAATTATTTGAATAAACACTGAAATAAAAGTTAAAAGATAGTTTTTAAATGTTATAAAATGGTTAGGGTTTAGGTTTTTTTGTTTAGGTTTTAGGGTTTGGGGTTTGGGGTTAAGAGTTTAGAGTTTAGGTTTTAGGGTTTAGGGTTTATGCTTTTGTGTTTAGGGTTTAGGGTTTTGTGTTTATGGTTTAGGGTTTATAACTCTTTAGTAAATTCTTTTAATAAACACTTAAATAAAAGTTACAAATTTCTTCTGAAACTGTCCTAAAATTATTAGATTTATGGTTTAGGGTTTAGGGCTTGTGGTTTAGGGTTTATGGTTTATAACACTTTAGTAAATGCTTTTAATAACCACTCAAAAGAAGCTAAGAAATGCTTGTTAAAAATTTTTAAAATACGTAGGGTTTAGAGTTTATGCTTTATGCTTTAGGTTTTGGGTTTAAGATGTTATAAAATGCTTATGGTTTAGGATTTAGGGTTTAGGGTTTAGGGTTTAGGTCTCATAACACTTCAATAAATTATTTTAATAAACACTTAAAAAAAGGTTAAAAAACACTTTTTAAAATGTTATAAAATGCTCACGGTTTCAAGTTTAATTTGTTATAAAATCCTTAGGGTTTAGGTTTGAGGGACACTTTAGTAAATTCTTTTAATAAACGCTTTAAAAAAGTTACAAAAAACTTGTTAAAATATTATAAAATTCTTAGGGTGTAGATTTTAGGGTTTATGGCTTATAACACTTCAATAAATTCTTTTAATAAACAATTAAAAAAAGTTACAAAACACTTATTAAAATGTTATAAAATGTTTAGGGTTTAGGGCTTTAAAATGTTACAAAACACTTGCTAAATTGTAATAAAATGCTTAGGGTTTACGGTTTATAAAAATTTAGTAAATTATTTAATTAAACACTTTAAAACAAAGTTACAAAATCTTGTTAAAATGTTATAAAATACTTGGGTTTAGGGTTTGGGGTTTAAAATGTTATAAAGTGCTTATGGTTTAGGGTTTATGGTTTATAATGCTTTAATAAATTATTTTAATAAACAGTTAGAAAAAATAAAAAAATGATTTCTTGGGTTTACAGTTTATGGTTTTTAGGGTTTAGGGTTTTCTAGGGTTTAGCGATTTTTATGGTTTAGGGTTTAAGGCTTTTTAGGGTTTGGGGTTTAGAGCTTAGGGTTTAGGGCTTAGGTTTTGGATTTTAGGGTTTAGAGTTTATAATACATTAGTAAATGCTTTCAAGCTTTAGGCTTAAGGGTGTAGCGTTCATAGGACCTTAGTGAATGATTTTAGGGGTTGTCCATTAGGATTTAAGCATTAGGATATAGAGTTTGGGGTTTGGGGTTTAGGGTTTAGGTTTTATAACACTTCAGTAAATTCCTTAAATAAACACTTAAATAAAAGTTACAAAATTCCTTCTAAAATGTTATAAAATTCTTAGTGTATAGGGTTTACCGTTTGGTGTTTATGGTTTGGGATTTAGGATTTCGGGTTTAGGGTTTAGGTTTTATGTTTTATGGTTTAGGTTTTATGGTTTAGGATTTATAACACTAAAGTTACAAAAAACATTTTAAAAGATATAGAAGATTTTCCAGCGTAAATCACATTTAGAAAAACATTTGCCGATGTGTTTCGAACCAACTAGTGTGGTTCATCATGAGGACAACTTGAGGAGTCAGATCAAGGCTGTCAATTATAGAGGGAGAGAAGATCCTCCTAACGACTAGGTTGACTGGGTTGGCCATCAGTGGCTATCTACAATCGCTTAGAGTAAAATTAAAAAATTAATAAGTCAAATGTATTAGTTATTCAATTTAATATATTTTACTTAGGTTACTAAATTATTCAATCCAACTCATTTATTAAATAAATTATAAATGAGTTTGATTGAATAATTTAGTAACCTAAGTAAATTATATTAAAATTCAATAACTAATACATTTGACTTATTAATATTTTAATTTTATTCTGAGCTGTTGTAGATAGTTGTTGATGGTCAACCCAGTCAACCTAGCCATTTGGAGGATCTGCTCTCCGTATATAATTGATAGGCTTGATCTGACTCCTCAACTTATTCTGACGATGAACCACACTAGTTGGTTCGAAACGCATCGGAAAAGGTTTTTCTAAATGTGATTTACACTGAAAAATCTTCTATATATGTTATGGATCACAAAAGCCTCAATTCAACTTTTTAAAATGTTGTAAAATGGTTAGGGTTCAGGTTTTAGTGTTTATAACACTCTAGTAAGTTCTTTTAATAAACACCTAAGAAAAATTTAGAAAACTCTTTTTAAAATGTTATAAAATGCAGAGGGTTTAGCTTTTAGGGTTTCAGGTGTAGCGTTTAGGGCTTAGGGTTTATGTTTTATAAAAATTTAGTAAATTATTGTAATAAACACTTAAAGAGAAACTACAAAATTATTTTTAAAATGTTATAAATTTATTAATGTTTAGGATATAGGGTTTAGGGTTTGGGGTTTACAATTCAAGGCTTAGGTTTTACAGTTTATAAAAATTTAGTAAATTATTTTAATAAAAAGTTAAATAGAAGTTACAAATAACTTTTCAAAATGTTATAAAATACTTAGGGTTTAGGATTTAGGGTTTTTGTTTATGCTTCACGGTTTATGGTTTATAATACTTTAGAAAATATTTTTAATAAACAGTTAAATGAAAGTTACAAAACTCCTTTTAAAATGATATAAAATTATTAGTATTTAGGGTTTGGGGTTTGGGGTTTGGAGCTTAGGGTTTAGGGTTCACTTTTTAGGATTTCTGGTTTATAAGGATTTAGTAAATTCTTTTAATAAACACATAAATAAAAGTTAAAAAACTCGTTTTATAATGTTATAAAATTGTTAGGGTTTAGGGTTTATAAGGGCTCAATAAATGATTTTAATAAATGCTTAAATAAAAGTTATAAAACACTTTTTAAAATGTTATAAAATGCTTAGAGTTTAGGATTTAAGGTTTAGGGTTTTAGGTTTTAGGTTTGGGTTTTAAAGTTTAGGGTTTCACTTTTATGGTTTATAACGCTTTAGTAATTTATTTTAATAAACATTGTAATAAAAGTTATAAAATGAATTTTGAAATGTTATAAAATGATTAGAGTTTATGGTTTAGCATTTAGGGTTCAGGGTTTAGGGTTTAGGGTGGCTACTCTATAGGGTTTATGGTTTATAAGGCTTTAGTAAACGCTTCTAATAAAGACTTAAATAAAATTTTGGGATTTAGAGTTTACAATTTATAAGACCTTAGTAAATGCTTTTAATAAAGACTTAAATAAAATTTTGAAAACGGTTTTTAAACTATTATAAAATCCTTAGGGTTTAGGGTTTAGGGTTTTGATTTTGGGTTTTTGTTCTAGTGTTTAGGGTTTAGGTTTTAGGGTTTATAAGAGTTTCGTAAATAGTTTTAATAAACACTTAAATAAAAGTTACAAAAAGTTTTAAAAATGTTACAAAATGCTTAGAGTTTCGAGTTTAGGCTTTAGGCTTTAGGGTTTCAGGCTTCAGGTTTAGAGTTTAGGGTTTAGTGTTTATAAAACTTGAGTAAATGCCTTTAATAAACACTTAAATAAATGTTACAGACTGCTTTTTAGAATGTTATAAAATGCTTAGTGTTTATTGTTTAGAGTTAAGGGGTTGAGGTTTATCGTTTGGGGTTTAGGGTTTAGGGTTTTGAATTTAGGGTTTTTAACACTTTCGTAAAAGATTTTAATAAACACTTAAATAAAACAAAACCCTTTCTAAAATGTGATAAAATGCTTAGCATTTGGGGCTGACGGATTAGGGTTTGGGGTTTAGTGTGTAGGGTTAAGGTTCTAGGATTTAGGGTTATGGGTTTATGGTAGAGTGCTTAACGTTTATAAAATTCTCAGGGTTTAGGGTTTTGTGGTTTAAGGTTTAGGGTTTATGTTTAGGTTTTAAGGTTTATAACAGTATAGTAAATTCTTTTAATAAACACTTAAATAAAAGTTACAAAACACTTTTTAAAATGTTATAAAATGATTAGGGTATAGGGTATAGGGTTCAAGATTTAGGGTTTATGGTTTATAACACTTTAGTAAATTCTTTTAATAAACGCTTTTATATAAAAGTTACAAAACCATTTTTAAAATGCTATAAAATGTTGAGGGTTTAGGGTGTATGGTTTAGGGATTATAAAAATTTAGTAAATGCTTTTAATAAACATTTAAATAAAAGTTGCAAAACACTTTTTAAAATGTTATAGAATACTTAGGGTATAGGATTTACAGTTTAGGGTTTAGGGATATGACTTTATGGTTTAGAGTTTAGGGCTTAGGGTTTATAGAACTTTAGTAAATGTTTTTAGTAAACACTTAAATAAAAGTTACAAAATGTTTTTACAATTGTTATAAAATGCTTATGGTCTAGGGTTTATGGTTTAGGATTTAGGGTTTGGTGTTTGGGGTCTAAGGTTTAGAGTTAAGTGTTTGTTGTTTAGGATTTACGGATTAAG
>APFE030782253.1:0-19171 GCA_000404065.3 Pinus taeda
TCTTCAGGCCAGCACAGGTGGATTCTTACAGCAACAGATTACTTCACAAAGTGGATTGAAGCAATCCCATGCAGGCAAGCAAATGACTCCACCATTATGCAATTCTTAGAGACAAATATTCTGGCTAGATTTGGATGCCCTGACAAAATAATAACAGATAATGCTGTTGCATTCAGATCTAAGAAAATGGTCAATTTCTGTCATAAATTTCATATTACACTGGGCCACTCCACAGCATACTATCCCCAAGGCAACAGGCTGGCAGAATCCTCAAACAAAAGTTTGGTGAATATGATCAAGAAAATATTAGAGGAAAACAAGAAAAATTGGCACAAGAAACTAGTCAATGCATAATGGGCAGACAGATTAACAACTAAAAGATCAATTGGGGTCAGCCCATATGAGTTAGTCTATGGTTTAGAGGCTAAATTTCCTTCATCATTAGGAATCCCTGCTATGAAGATACTCCAGGAGTGCCAAGCTGAGCCAAATGACATGCAAAGAAGAATAAATCAGATTATATGTTTGCAGCAAACCAGGGAGGAAGTTTATAAAAGAGTTCAAGTATTACAAGAAAAGCTAAAAAAGGCCTTTGATAGAAGGACCAAAGCAGAGGATTTCAACATAGGTGACAAGGTCCTCAAGTGGGATTCAAGAAGAGAGAGTAAGGGTAAGCATGGAAAGTTTGACTCTCTGTGGAGAGGACCATTCCTAATACAAGCAGTACAAGGAAACAATACCTACTTTCTGCAAAATCTAGACAGAACTGATTTAGAGGAAGGGCCTGTCAATGGCAGGATGCTCAAGCACTATTTTGATTACCTTCAATGAACAGAGCTAACCTGCCTTTGTACATAGTTTGTTGTGTATAATGTTGTATATATTGTTTTGTTTAAGGCATGAAGAGAAGATCACTTTCTGAGAGGCATGGCAAATAAGGAATAGGATGGAAAGACATTTGAGGAATCCAGGGTAACAGAATTTCAAAGTTTCAGAGAAGCAGCCAAAGGATCCAGGCACACTGACCTGCTGTTCTTGGTCTTTCCAAGAGAAAAACCATCCCCATGTGGAGCCACTGTTGGATACCTATACCAATAGGTTTCATATTTCATGATTGGATATCAAAGATCCAAATATGCTCTGCTTTGATAATGCAAAGATCCCATATTTCCCTAAGAATGACAAGGCCTGTCTCAGTTTTCACAAGAAACTCAATTTTGATGGATGGTCCAACAGTCTAATCTGGATCATACCTTGTTTTAAATTTCCATGTTGTAGAATAGAGCATGATATCTGTCCAAACTGTTTAATCTTGGCAGATCAGTAGCTAGGTAGAGAAGCAAAGGTTCCCAACTGCTTAATTTGGGACCTTGGAAGGAATAAGGGTTGCATTAGATAGTGAATGGAAGCAAAAAAGCCAGTGAAAAGAAAAGGCATTCAAAGGGTTTGCAAGTCCAAGTGCACCCTCCAAGAAGGAACAAAAAATGCTAGGAAATCTAGTTGGGTAGGTAGATGGGGTTGCAGAAAAGTTGTCTCTTTCAAGACCAAAGTTGCTGAAATATCTACAAGAAAGGCAACACACTGGAGCATGACTAATTCCCCTATTTTCATGTGTATATTACTCCTTACTAACACCCCATCATCCACTGGTTTATGCAGCAAACTCAAAGGTTTTGTCATGATAGTAATGGCCTTTAGAAGCCACATTTTTTGGGTAAAAATCTTTTCATTTTCATCTACTCTTGATTACAAGTTATTTTCAAAGAAAAATTTGTTGAAACAGCCCTCACTCATGTGTTCCCTCCATATTAACAGCTAACTCTACTATCTAGCCCCCTATACCCCTATCCCTACTATTATAAACACCATGGTGTATAAACCCCACAATGCATAAATATCCCCTCCCTGGCACTATAGCCATAATATTCTCTCCCTGGGACTTGAATTGACACCTGGTCAAGGTCAAGAACCCATTACTTACCCTTTGTTCCCCCTGAAACCAGTTTCCCTACCCAAAGTGCCATTTTGCCTTCAAAAAACCTTCAAAACCTTGAAAAACCTTTGAAAAACCTTTGAAAAACCCAAAGGGGCGGAAAACATTGAAAAATCACCCTTCCCCCGCCTTATCCTAAGGTCGGGGGGTTATTTGCCCTTTGTATTTCATGAAACCCTGTTTAAAACCCATTTCCTAAAGTCTCCGCCTTCATAAGAAGCTTGCGCCCGAAACCTTATAAAACCCTTGAAATGCTAATATTTCTAATGTTGACGGACAATAATACTTTGGTGAGAAAAACCATTAAAATTGCACCAAAAGGGACAATAGTGCGTGGAGGGTCCCGCCGCCACGTCCGCAAAGGAAAATGATTATTTATTGCTCGCCCGCTGGTACAAATTGTCCGTGCAGGTTGCCTGCCCGATGACCGTCAGATCGCGCCGGATCCGGATCTAAGGCGGAGGTTGATTTCGGGCAATCCCGACGACTGCACGTTAACCAAAGAAGCTGCTACCGTTCGCGCAAGTTGGGCGCCCGACGACCGTCAGATCGCCCGCCCTCAGATCCACGGCCTATATCAATATCGGAAGGCCTTACGTGTCTGACAGATACCTTCCGATATCTGTCAGACGCTTACGTCAGGCTAGCATCAGCACAGGGGCACGCGTCATCATATGATTGCATCGGAGTGTCGCTTGACAGTCCGTTCAACGTACAGGGCCGCTTCTGATATTGCGACACCTGTCTCGCCCACGTCTGCGCCCCGCTGCCGTGCACGTCACCGCCAGTTCCTCCCACCTCGCTCCCATTCGTCCACCTGGCCGCCACCTCACCGCCCCCGTGGACCTACCATTGACCGCCACGTCACCCAGTGACGTCATGATGACGTCACCCAACCCGGACCCCCATGATGACGTCATGCTGACGTCATCCATAAAGCGCGCCAAAAAGGCCAAAAAGCCATATTTTCGTCAATTTTCACCATTTTTCATATTTTTCTGAAATTAACTGTTGAAGCTCTCTGCATGCATTTTACAACGCCCGCGGCACCAATCAACTTGCAGCCATTTTCAACACACCCGGTGCGCAAAACCAGCTAAATTCTGCAATCCAGACCTCTGTTTACCAGGTATTTCGGCCTCGTCCTCCTGTGAGCTGGTTTTTAGTGAATTTTCTGTAAAAACCACCTTAAAAACCATTAAATTCAAAATTTCACCGGCAAACCAACTGCATTCTGTCCAATTTGACTGTTCAGAACTAAAATTTAGCGGTGGAAACCTCTGGGAACTGCATTTTTCTACTAAAACCTACCCTGACTCGCGCAATCGTGAAGTCCTGCATAACTCCCAAAACTGACAAGGGAGGTCTTCCTGCTACTGAAAACCCTTCCTAAAAGGCCCGGCATTGTCATCCTGACAATTCACCATCCCTGTCAATCGTGGTCCCCATCAGAATTCACTGTTTTAAAGCGGCATTCCATATAAAACATGGAGACCCCCGAAATACTCAATGTCACTCCTCTAAATGCTCCTCAGAGAGAGCAGGATTGGCAGGACCTGGCAGATCTGGATTATCAGATCTCAGAAGACTCCAGGGAAAGATGCACCTCTCATCTGCAATTGCTAAAGGATTTCAGGGCCAAACACAGAGATGGAACTGATATCCTGGGCATCTAGGAGTCTGCCCTGCCAACTTTTAAAATGCCTTCATGCAGACAATTCCCTGATCTCATTTATCTTTGTGCTAGTCAATATGAGCCATCACAGAGAGCTGTAGTCAATCACAATGGTGAAGTTGTATTCTATACCACCCCACAGGCCATCAGAGACATGGTTCAGTTCAAGACTAACAAGACAATGGTTCCCTTATCCCTGCTGGACTTAATCAACCAAGGGAACAAGACACTTACAGAGGCAGAGATACTGAGGTTCAACCAACTATTTGTTAGCAAATCAGACACAGTATTGCATCCTCCTATCTTTGATGGATACCTAAACCAACTTGGGCTAGACCTAGCCCATATGGTGAGCTCAGTTCTAGGATACAAATCAATGGAATATATAGAAGAAACTGTGCTGGTCATGATGCTAAGGTTTGTCCCTGGGAGGGCCCCCATCTGCTACAACTATGCCACATATATCTCAGACAAAATTCATGAGCAGTTCCTGCACTTGCCTAGAGAGAGGATGTTCAGATACTCCTCATATATCTATCATCTCATCCTATATCACCAATATGAAAAATTCTCCTTTGAAATCAAAAGAACCGATGCAGCAGGTAATCCGAGATCGGTTGTATACTGGAGCTCCATCTTCCATAAATGCTCACCCTACACATACTGTGAGTTCATAGACTCATTTATCCATCCAGCCATGTCCCTGCTTTTGAAAGAATCTCCTCCAAGACTCACTGAGGAAATGAAGAGGATACTGCAACTATCCACTGCTTACAGCATAGGGGACTGGTATTTTTACCAGCATCACACTGTAATCAGAATATATGGGTGTGAGCTAAGACCATTCAGGCTGCCCAGGTTTGTGCCTATGAGGCTCTTTGCCCTGGAGTATTTCAGACAGTTTGCCTATGTTGATATGGTCCATTTTTCAGGAAGGGGCAAGAAGGCCCAACTTAAAGTTAAAAACCAGCTCGAGCATATTGTGTTAAACAAAAGAGAAGGATGGAAGGAGGCAGAGAGAATGTTGGAACGCCTGGGCCTAACATATAGCTTCCTGTGGAAACCATATGACCCCAATGGTTTCATATCCAAGAGGAGATTGAAATACAAACTCTCCAGTTATGAGCATCATAACATGATCCTCATAACAAGACATGCAAACCAACCAAAATGGCAGAAAAACACCTTGATAGAGCCCCTGACCCAAGAAGAACTAAATGACAGGGCTAGGAGACATTTATTGAAGATGGCTGACTTGAAGTGTCCTTCTCAGGTGCCTACCCTACCCATTCCTCAGACAACAGTGCCAGCGTCCTCAACTGCAACACAAGAAGGGGCAGCACAAACTTCAAAGCAGGGGCAGGACAAAGGAAAGGGCAAAGTAATGGAAGAAACAGAGGGCCAACAGGGCCAGCAGGAGCAGCAGTAACAAAATCAGCAAGAAACTGATCAACAGGATCAGGAACAGCAAAGAGGAGAAGGCCAGGCAGCCACCCAAGAGAAAACAACTAGCATGGCGCCTCCTAGACAAGATTCTAGGGTCGACCCTTCAGTCCTCCAAAACCCTCTAAGGGAGGACATCAGCAGGAAAAGGGAGAGGGAGACCCCTCTCACAGAAGGTTCAGAAAAAAGGCAAAGGCTAAATCCATTTGGGGAAGAGGAAATACAAAGCTTTGAGGCCTCTGCCAGCTCAATGCATCAAGAGCAGGACAGGACAGCACTGGGGGAGGTCAGCTCCTCAGGGCAAGATAGAAGCAAAACTGCAGGCATCAAAGACTTCTTCAAGGATGCTAAGAGGAGGAGTGAGCCACTAAAAATTAAGCTGTACAACTATCTACTAAACATGGCTCCCTCAAATCAACAGAGGCTTATGGCTGCCTATGATGTACATGAGGCTAAATTGACTATGAGTCATTTTACTCCCACAGAGCAGCGACCTCAATCAACTGCAGACTACATAAGGACAAACCTAGAGGTCCTTGCAAGAGACATCCACCCTATGGACCAGATCGAGCTTCATAAGCAAACGGGTGAGATGGTCTATGCCACCCTGGCAGACAAGACCTTGGTGAATTATAGGCTGCAGAACAGCTTGAACAACACAGCATCACAGCTTGAGTTGGAGAGGGCATCCTCTCAAGCCAAGGACAATAGAATCAAGGCCCTGGAGGACATTATCATAGAATTCAGGCATGATCCCAATGATGTTAAGGCCATTCAGGAGGTCCTTAAACTAAGGGATGCAGATGTAGCTGCAATCAAAAAGAAGATGAAGATCCCACCAACCATACATCCGCAGACAGATGAAGTAGCCCAGCAAAGAAGAGATAAGGATATCACTGCGCTGCTTATGAACTTGTACAAGGAACTAGTGGACACACAACAAAAGCTGCAAGATACAGAGAATACCTTAGAAGCAGCTATACAGAGGGGAGAACAAGGACAGTCTTCTAAACCACCCACAGAGGTAATAAACCTAGAGGAGACCCATAAAGAAGACATCCCTCCAAAGCAGGCAGCAGAAACAATTCCAGCCACAACAACTCCAGCCACAACAGAAGTAGCTATAACAGAGCCAACCACTGTAGCACCACCAAAGGAGCAGGCCGAGAGCCTGGATATGCAGAAGTTAAGACAAGAACTTCAAGTGCTGGAAGCTCAAACGACAGAGCTAAACAAGGCCAAGGAAAGCTTAGCGAAAATAGAGGAAAAGTATGATAAGTCTAAGCAGAACGTGGCTGAGAGGGAAAGGGAAGTAAAAGCCCTAAGAAAAACAATTGCAGAGCTGGAAAAGCAGCTCAATTTTGAGAAGGTGACAGCAGAAGTCAAGCAAGTGATATGGACTGCCATTGGACAAGCAATCACCAACCAATGGGAGTACATTGATGCTATATATGAGCAGATAGGACTAATTGGCAAGGCAAAGAAAGCACTGTATAGAGCAAGAAATGCTCTAGGAGACATGGCCGACCTTGCCCCCAAGATGATTGAAGTCCTCAACTATAGGAATGGTTCTCAGCTAATAAAAATGGGAATTTCTAATAGGACTGAAACCATTTCCTTAATCAAAAGAACTACAACAATGAAAAACCTAATTCAGAACCTGGACAGGAAGGTCCATGATATGCAAGCAGATATACATAAGTTCCAGAATAGGTTTACAGCCCTGCAGGACAGAGGGCTCCCCATCTTGGAAGAATCAGGAAAGCTTCTCTCTTATGAGAAGTACATCAAAAGAATAAGCACTTTTTCAGCCATGCAGATTGCTGAGGCTCCTGGGTCATCTACAGCAGGCCCATTAACAGGACAAGTTCTTTTTAATAAATTAGATAATTTGCTTTTTATTAAAAATGAGGTAGCACATTTATTTGATAAGCCTCCCGACTTTTATAAGTACACAGAAGCTGATGAGACCATAGGGTCAATTTTGAGGCACCAGCTTCCTCCTCCAAACACTTGGCAGGACTTGATACAACTACTTTTGAACCAAGGCTGAGCAGGCAAAAGTTTTGCAGCAGTACAGTCCGCATTGCATCTACAAGTGGACAAAGCCATGTCACCCAACATAAAGACACTGAGCCAACTCAGTACAGGTACTCGGCATCAGCAGCAACATCAGCAGGTACAGGTGGCAAAGTCAAGAAAGATACAGAAAATCAGAAGTAACAAAGTACTTCAACGCTTCATTTATGAAAAAGCCGCGCAAGTTAAATCCGCATTACTCAAAGGACAAAAGGCTATCCTGGCAGCAGTTAAAGGCTTCTACTATCATTTATGCTTGTAATAACTTCTCAGCTACTTTCTCTGTACAAGTGTAAGAGATATTTTCCCTATCAGATGACTCCATTCCTGAGATATTTTTGTATGTAAACTCTATATATTGACCCTCGCGTTTGTTTAGAGGGGTTGGACTCCGGATGGAAGAAATTCTCCTAATATCTTCTCTGTAACTCTGATATTGTAAACTTTCAGACAGTTTAATACAAAAGCAGTGGGATTACTTCAAGGACGTTTGTCTGTTGATCTCTTGATGGTGTGTGGCTCAGAGTAGCAAGATTCCTGTGCATTACGTGGTTCAAATAAGTTTCCTCATGACTCTTTGTTTTGTCTGTGTTTCCTGTTATTCCATATGTTTCTCATATTTTCCGTACGTTGGAACTCTAGATAGTAAGGAAAAAGAATAGTCTCAGGACTTAGTCACTGGCTACCCTGAGCTCAATCAAGCCTATCTCATATGTTTTCTTCTGATAAGGGATTTAAAGCGTAATTCTTAACTGCTACCTTTAAAACCATATCATCACTGTGTATTGTTGTTTCAGGAATTCAAGTAATTGCTCCTAAATAACAAGTCTTCTTTCACAAACATACAGCTTAAGTAAGGAAATCTTAACTGCTCATTGCTAGTTGTATCCATTTCGGTCTCTTGAATTACAGTTGTTTCATGTAATGCACACAGGCCCTGTAGCTTATCCCCTCACCAAAATCAAGATTTCAATAGAAAACAGTCCTAGACCCCATTGCCCAATGGATTAACTGTATCTGCTAATACACTCTAAAGAAATCAGAAACATCCTCCCAACCAAACACAAAAACAAACAAAAATATTCGCTCCATACCTAGCCTAAAACCTTCGCTGAAAGCAGTGTCAAAACCTCATAGAGAGAGCCCTCTCTGACTGCAGTTAGGCTAGAAACTGCAGCCCAAAGATTGGTTAGTGGTTACCCCGGCCGTATTCTCTTAGGAGTCAAAGAGAACAACCTGGGTGTTAACAGTAGGCATAGCGCGAGATGACCAGATAGGGTTATGATATAGTGATGAGGCACTAGGTGTACCTGAAACCAACTGAGCTAAATTCACGTAATTACGTGGTCACTTAGGATGAACACTGGTTGGAATGCTTCCTGTGTAGGGGAAACCTTCAGGAGGGAAATTCTATTCATTCTCCTTGACAGTGTGAAGAGTGGAAACCTTCGAGTGACCCAGAGAGGAGACTAGGATTTCACCATCTGATTCCATGGGTGGAAACAAACGATGACGAAAGACCAAAGCTGTTCGAAGGGATAATTCCAAGGAAATACCTGGCTGATTGTACGGACTGTAAGGACACTGCGGTGATATTGCAACAGTTTCGAACAAAGGATTCAGAGGATAAACAACCATTCCAAGCTAACCTTCAAAAGTCGGTGGAATCTTGGGAGTCTGGATATGATTATCTGGAGATTCGGGCCAATGTCAGAAAGTGACCCAGTATCTGAGGGAGGTGGGGGACGAGATGACAAAGGTTGAATGCTTCGAAAAATTCCAAGTTCAACACCTTGGTCCTCAAGTGACTGTGGTAATTCAAGAAAAGGCTCCTCAGACGATCTTTTAGACAGAGGAGAGGAAGAGGAACTAGGTGAACTTGAAGGTTCAACCACAATGACTTTGTCTCAATTAGCAAGAAGAGAGATAAATTCCAAGGATTTTAAAAATTTATTTAAAAGGATAGTCACAACATGGTCTAGAAAAGACTAACAAGAATGTTATGAGATCATGGGCAACAATTTTTAAGACGCATAAACAAGCTAGTGATTTTTCATGTTTTAAGAGTCGAGAAAAAAGCAAAGATGACTCTATCACTTTCGGTTTGAAACGAGATCGAAAGGATAATCACTTGGATGATCTTTTAAGTTTAAAGAGTCAAAAATATCAAATGACTACTCAGGTTGATCTAGGTAAAAAGGATTACCAGGTAATCATGAACTGCAAAATACCTCCGGGTGAACCGAGAACTATGGGAAGGCAATCTCCCCGAATGCTGTGTTCGGTGTATCGCATTTACAAGGCGGAAGGCTCGTCTTCCTATGGTTAAAGGATTGCAACCTAGTGGGGTCTCCCTTTGTAAACACGACAGTATGAGGAGCACAAGTCCGTACTAGCATGGTTTAGTGTCGAAGTGAATGGCAGCTACTAGGTTTAAATATGCTGGAACATGTCTCTAGCCTAAACCTTCTAAATGTGATCGTTAGGTTTAAAATGTGATTTAGGTTAATTGAGTTCATTTTAAAGTTTATCTTGAAATTATGTCTCGGTTTTTAGGACTTATCAATGTGACTCAAAAAGAACTCCTATATGCAGCTAAATGAGACAAGACTCTTTCAATTCGATGAATTTCTTACACTAATTAGAGTAGAGTACACAATCAAATGCAAAAAAACAAGAAATTGAACGCAAAATGACCTTTTCACTTTTCAAAAAAAAATAATGAAAATCTCTTTCCAATTCCTATTTTCCTATCAAGTGCACTTCCAGCGATCATTTCAATAGTAAAGAGAATTCATTTTTTTTCCAATGCAAATGATGATGAAACTCTAGTCTTCAATGATGCTAAGTAACGTAATATGTTGATTCAATAAACTAGAATTATATATCTTTCAATGAAATGACAAAATGGATCTTTCATAAACACTTCAATGAAAATCTTCAAAACAATCAATCCTCAAACAAATGCAAAGCACAAAAGAGAATTCCTTCCAAACCAATCATGCAATGACTCAACCAAGAACAAGACGAACAATGTAAACTATGCATAAAAAGAGACGCTTAATCAATAAATGAAACTTTCCAAACTTGTTTAATGGAAATCAAAGTAATAAAAGGACTAAAAATGAAATGCGACGAGAAAATTCACCAACAACTTGACTTGTTGAGCACATAAACAACTGAATGGATGACGACCTAGATGTCCTAAGGCCACAAACCATCCAAGGACTCAAAAATGAAGTGAAAAGACGGCAAACTAAACAAGAACATAAACGAAGCTAAATGAATCTTTCCAGTCAAGGAGAACATAGGAAAAACAAGCTAAGAGGCAGAAATCAAGAGGGCAAGACACACTGGTTGAGATCTAGGAGAAACCCTGATCTTCACCTATAGGAATCGGTGTGAATTCCTAACTGACAATAAGCACTAGAAGAGGGTCGATGTGACTTTTTTAGAGAAACTCACGCTGATCGGCGCGACTGTCAAAAAAATAAACGCATTGACCGAGGATTCAAGAAAAAAATAAAAATTTTCAAAGGGTAAAACCAGACTTGCCACTGTAAATTTCAGACTCAGAGCAGTAAACCAAGCAAAACAGAGAAAACTAAAGGGAAATGGTGATATTAAAAAGGTTCACACAAAACCATAAAATGAAAATCAATCAAACAAAAGGATTGGCTCCTTAACAGAGTCGCCAATTTGTGGTGTAGGTAAATTCTAAGTGCAGACACAAACAATTCCTCTAGCCCGAGAGAGCGGGTCTAGCCACAAATAAACAATCTATGGAAAATCTCCTTAAGCTAGAATTAGATAAGAGGGCCTATCTCTTAGTACTCTATTCGACTTGGTGATGATCCTGCTTCCTTACTCCAGTTATCTTTTGTTTCCTTCCTTCGAATACCTAAAACAAGCAAGCAACAACAAACAACAAATGTGATAACATACAAATTGCATTCAATCTACTTAATAGGTTAAGGAACATTAAGCCATAAAGACATGAGATGTTCAGGAACTCCATCTCATCTTGGATGTACCTATGTAGGCAGTCGCTATAATTGAGTACCAAATGTTTCTCAGAATCCTTGATACCCAAATTTGTGTGAAGGGTATGAAAAAAATGGGTGAACTCAGGCTCATCTTGGTCCCTTCCCTGCCACAACATGGTCCACTTCATGTGTTTATCCTCATATCTCCTGACAAGGTATTACTTCTCCTTGATAGCGTCCTGGAATAAATTCCAAGTGTGTGCGACCAAAAATAGTGAGGGTTTACTTTCGTCTTTCTTCTCACAGTAGGTTTCCCACCAGTGCTTGACGTGACAGGCGACTTTGAGAAGTGCAAAAGTAATATTTTCCCAGCTTGAAAAATCATGAACATAAAAATATCCTTCTATTATATTTAACCATTTATCTACGACGTCTGCATTTATCTAACCCTCAAATATGGGGATGTCAAAGCTAACTTGTACCTTAAAGGGTGTGGTGCTTCCAAAGTAGCTGCTAGAAGGAGATGTGTCACCCTTGGGTAGCCGCTAAAGGATCTGGGGAAATTTGTCTATCATAGCGTTCCTTTATCGCTTGAGGGATTTTTCAAGCAAGATTTTTAAATGATCTCTTTCCCCCTTGTTTTTCTTCTCTTTTACCATGGGAGGTTATCGGGATTTGCGAGGATGGTCTTGCAAACATTCGACCAGTTCAAGCCTTAACTCCTTATATCTCGATCTCGTTGGGGACATGCGAAGAAAAACAGAGAAAGAGAACACCACTCTAATACCATTTATCTGGACTTAAACAGGAAGGCAACAAATTACATATATAACCATAAATATAGAGATGTAGCATAAATAACATTTCATTTCGTTAATATCAGATACTGAAATATGCTTACAAACATAATGGAAACAAGGCTAGCTTGGGTGATGGTAGCTTATCTCTGAGATGTGGTGGTTACATGCCTCTACAATGTGTTACAATGAGGGTTAGGGGCCTATTTATTATTGAGAAGTAATGGAAAAGCTTAAACATCCAAAAACCTAACCCTAGGAGATGAAGTGCTAAAACTATGGGCCTCGTTTCGGTAAATTGGTACATCCACTTCCTAGGGTCGTAACTTTGGCATATGATCTTCATTTGACGTACAAAATACCTTGTTAGAAATATCTATTTGAGGACTACAACTTATGAGTGGCCAAATTAGGTTTATAACACACGCCGGCCATGATTTTCCTAAAAACACATCATTTAGGGCCTCAAAATGGCTATGGAAGTTCATGACCCAAAAAACTGCCAAAAATAGTAAACTGTGCTACAGTTAAGGAAACTGAAAAATGGAAAAAGACATTGGTGGGGTCCAAGTGGAATAGGAAGGTGGCCACCAAAATCCACCTAGATCAGTCCTCCCCCCTTAGGAAGCAATGGTCCCCATTGCGTTGAGTGCCTCCATAAGATGGGGAAACTTCTGTTGATCTTGGTCCTTGGCGAGCCACTTGCCTTGGTGCAGTTGTTGGTCAGCTTTGACAACCCAATATAGTTGGATCTTCCGCTGGCGAGTGTTCTTGACCTGTGTATCCATAATCCAATTAGTTGTGGCCTATTCCATGCCGTCTGGGTTTAATTTTGTTGGTGTGAGTTGTTCTACAATGTCTGATGTGTCCAGTAATGGTGGGAAGTATGGTCGAAGGGAGTCCACATTTTACACTAGGTGTAGGCCAAGGAATGGGGGAATACTGAGCTCAAAAGCATTGTCTCCCACAACCTTGATAATGGTGTAAGGACCATATCGGAGTGGTTTGAGCTTCCAATGGGCTCCGGTAAGGCATTCTTTCTGCAAATGCAACCAAACTTTATCGCCCACCTGAAACTTGTGTGGCACCCAATGTTGATCATGTCATTTCTTGTACTTGGCATTTGAATTCTCTAAGATGTCATGAACCTGTTGGTGGATGTGTTGGATATGTTCAATAAATCTAGTCACTTTATCAGCCTCGATCAATACATGTGTGGATTATGTTTGTGTAGTCGTATGAGGCATGGCAACATCAATCAGACACATTGGTTGAAATCCTAGACCCACTTGAAAGGGGTTGCAACCATTCAATCTATGGAGAGCTCAATTATAACTATGCTGCACATAAGGAAGACTCTCATCCCAGGTTCGTGGATGTTTGGAGTTGTACATGCGGAGTATTTTCACTATCATCGTATTGACGAACTTCGTCTGACCATCAATCTGGGGATGGAAGGCAGTCGACTTGGTGAGCTTGGTGTCCAATAGGGTCCAAATTCTTAACCAGAATGTGCTTAGGAACCTCCTATCCCAATCTGATATATGGTATGTGGGATCCCAAAATGTACCCATACTCATTCAAAGAAGAGTTTGTTAGTTTCCTTTGCTGTGATACTCTTATTGCAGGCCACCAATATAGCCATCTTAGAAAATTTGTCCACGACAAAAATACACAGCCATTACCATGCTTGATCGAAGGAAGGCCAGACATATAGTCCAGGGAGATGGATTTCCATGGCTGTCTAGTTGTAGACAAATGAGTGCACATGCCTTGCTTCTTGATGGTTGGCTTGGCAATGTTGTAGGTAGTGCAAGATCTAATATATTTCTCCACATCCAGTTGGTGTTTTGGCCAATAAAAGTAATTTTTTAGTACAATCACAGTTTTCTCCACACCAAAGTGTCCTACGACCCAACTGTAGTGCGCCCCCGAAATCAGATTGGCATGCTCACTTGAAGGAACACAAAGGTGGCCCACGTAGCATAATAATGTGTCCTGGAGGTGGAAATGAGGAACTTGATTTCCATCTACTAGCATCTGGTATGTGGAGGTGAACTCTGGATCATTTTTGTATAGTTGCGGCCATCCATAGGTCTCGTGGACATAAGAGTTGAGAACAATAGTTAGTGCCGCAACTGGGGGTCGATTGAGGCAGTCTGCAACATTATTGGTTCTGCCCTTTTTGTATTTAATGTTCAACTGGAATTGTTGCAGATATGTAGACCACTTCTGATGGTGATCGTCTCTGTATAAACTAAAGAGGTCATTGATAAGTGTGGATGACTATCTCCTTCCCCATAATGTAATGCTTCCATTGTCGACAAGCCTGCATGATGGAATACATCTCTTTATCATAGGTGGGGTACTTCTAAATTTTATCAGAAAGTGTCTCACTATGATAGGTCACTGGATGCTCGTGTTGGGTGAGGAATGCACCAATAGTATAGTCTAAGGCGTCTATCTCGATTTCAAATGGTTGTTGCTGGTCTGGCAGTGTGAGTACCGGTGCAGAGCAGAAGCGGTGCTTCAACTCAATGAACCGATTATGTTGGGACTCAGACTGAAAAAACTTTCCTTTCACTCTGTCCTTAGTAATTTGACTCAAAGGCCAAGTGATATGGGAGAATCCCAATACAAACGTCCGATAAAAATTTACAAGGCCTAAAAAGCTTCCAAGTTCCATTAGAGTGGTCGAGGTTGGGCAATCCAAAATGACTTGCATCTTAGTTGGATCCACATGCACGCCACTCATCTATGATGTAACCTGAATATTGGACCTGGCTCATGCCAAAGGTGCATTTCTCCAAGTTGGCACACAGTTTGTGTTGCCGAAGGGTTTGAAGGAACTGTCGAATGTGTTGCAAGTGTTCTTTCCAACTCTTTCTAAAGATGAGGATCTCAACCATATAAAAAACCATGAATGAGTTGGTGAAGGGCCACAATATGTCATCCATTAACCTCTTAATAATTAGCAAGGGCATTTTTCAAGATGAAGGGCATAACCAACCATTCAAAAAGGCCTTCCTTGGATTTGAAGGCCGTCTTCCGTACATCTATGGGCTCTATTGGAACCTGGTGATAGCCAGACTTTAGCTTGATCTTGATGCAATACTTGCCCCCCTTGAGTTGGTCCAGAAGGTCATCAATCCATGGTATTAGATACCTATTCCTGACAATGATTTTGTTCAGTGCCTGATAATCAATGTAGAGCCTCCAGGTCCCATCCTTCTTCTGTAAAAGTACAATTGGGCTCTCACAAGGTGAGGAACTTGGTCGGATGAGCCATTTTTGCAGCAACTCTTAGATTTTCCACTTGATCTCTTCATTTTCCAGAATGGAGCAGCAATATATTAGCCCATTGGGTAGAGGTGCTATGGAAGTCAGATCGATGGAATGCTTGACCTGACAGTACAAGGGTACCGTTGTGGGTGAGGAGAAGATGTCCTTGTATTCTTCCATGATCGTATCCACCTGCTTCTGCTGCATGGAGGAACCCTTCCCGGGGGCCATGGATGTGGCTACGATATTCCCCTTACTTTGAAAGTGAATAAGAAAGAAACAAAATCTCCCAATCTGGGAGATGATCTTATTGCATTGCGAAGAAGAGATCAAAGATATGGTGGTAGGCGAGGCTACCTTCGATATCCTATATAACTTACTACCAAAATAAATAATAACAGAGAGGGGTCTAGACTCATATATAGCTTGTCACTTCCACAAGTATGGTTGTCCTAATAATTCATCAAAAACTTCAAGAGGAGCAACATCACATAGTACCTCATCCGTGAAGGGCTTCATGTTCTAGGGAAGGTGACACTGTTGGTTGATGCAGAGATCTCATCCTTTGTGAATCCACCTGATGGTGTATGACTGCAGATGTGATGTAGTCTGTAGGCCCATCCACTTCATGACCTCTACTGAAATGAGGTTATTTTCTCTCCCATTGTTGACAATGAGCTGTGGCAGAGAACCCTTCATCCACATCTGTGAGTGGAATAGGTGTTAACCCTCGTCTAGATCTTTAGGCTCAATACTTTAGATCTTGATGGTGTCCACAGTGGCATTGTGCTCTACTTTAATGATCTGCTTCCCTTTTTCATTCCCCTTGTCGGGTTCTGACTCAGAGTCAGAACATGTGTCTGACTCGGAAGCCTTCTGCTTGGCCACTAGTGACTCCTTAGCTCGACACTCAATTGTGTTGTGAGTGAAGATCTTATGAAACTCACACCACTTTCCCGTGTCATTCTTTTTCTTCGTGGTGTTGTTCTTTGCTTGCGGGTTTGGTGGGTTATCTTGGGTCGCCTCGCCTTGGATTTTCCGTTTTCTCTACGGTTTGGGGGTGCCTTTCCCTTGCTTCAGATTCACAGATCCAAAGTCTCACTTTTTTTGTTTAAACTTCTGCTCAATCTTGACAACGTATCGGTACATCATGCCAAGCGAGGATATTTCTAGGAACTCCATCTCATCCTTCATGTACCTATGTAGGTAGTCGTGGTACTTGAGTACCAAGTGTTTCTCAGAATCCTTGATACCCAACTTCATGCGAAGGGTATGAAAAACATTGGTGAACTCTCGCACATCTTTGTCCCTTCCTTGCCGAAGCATGATCCACTTTATGTATTTATCCTCATAGCCCCCGACAGGGTAGTACTACTACTTGATGGCATCTCAGAATGAATTTCAAGTAGGTGTGACAAAAAATAGTGAGGGTGTACTTTCATTCTTCTTCTCACAGTAGGTTTCCCACCAGTCCTTGACGTGGGAGGTGGCTTTGAGAAGTTCAAAAGTAATCTTTTCCCGGCTAGAAAAATCATTAACAGAAAAATATCCTCCTATTAAATTCAACAATTTATCTACAACATTTTTATCTATGTGACGCTCAAATACATGGATGTAAAAGTTAACTTGTACCTTAAAGGGTGTGGCACTTCTAGAGTAGCTACTGGAAGGAGATGCATCACCCTTGGGTAGTCGTTGAGGGATTTGGGCAAAGTTGTCTATCATCGCATTCCTCTGTCACTCAAGGGATTCTTCAAGCAAGGTTTTGAAAGGATCTCCTTCCCCCTCGTCTTTCTTCTCTTCCACCATGGGATGCTGTTGGGATTTGCAAGGCTATTCTTGCAAAGGTTTGACTAGTTCGATCCCTAACTCCTTATATCTCGACCTCATTGGGGACATGAAAAGAAAAACATAAAAAGAGCATATCGCTTTGATACCATAGATCCAAACTTAAATAGAAATGCAACAAATTACATATATAATCATAAATACATATATGTAGTAGAAATAACACTTCATTTCATTAATATCAAATACTGAAATATGCTTACAAACATAATGGAAATAAGACTATCTTGGGCGATGGTATCTTATCTCTTAGAAGATATGTGTCAGTTACATGCCTCTGAACGGTGTTACAATGAGGCTCGAAGGCCTATTTATTATTGAGAAGCAATGGAAAACCCTAAACATCCAAAAAACTAACCCTAGGAGATGAAGCACCAAAACTATGGGCCCTGTTTCGGTAAATTGGTACATCCACTTCTCGGGGTCGTAACTTTTGATACGATCTTTGTTTGACACACATAATACCTCGCTAGAAATATCTATGTGCTGACTAAAAATTCTGAGCCAACATAGGTTAAGGATCGATGTTGGCCCTGATTTTCCCAAAAAACGTCATTTACCACCTCAAAACGACTTCAGATGTTTAGGACCCAAAAAACTGCAAAAAATAGTAAAATGTGCTACAATTAAGGAAACTAAAAAATTGAAAGAGACAATGGTGGGGGTCCAAGTGGAGTAGGTGGGGTAGGGGCCTACATCCACCTAGATCACTGACACCCTCAAGAATAATCCTCTTGGCTCTTGCAACGTCTTGCTTCCACTGAGCAAGTGCTTGTGCATATGATGCTGCTAGCTTTGGAATATCAATTTTTGCATATTCCCATATTCCATTATCATCTAGGACAACTTCCATCCTATCTTTCCAAGAACAAAAATTTGAGGTTCCCTCCAATGCATACTCCAACCTCAATCTGTTGAAAGACATTTTTCTTGCACTGAAGATAATCTGCACCAAAAACTCCGCAAATCGAAATTTCTCTGAGAGAAGATTAGGAACAAGGTTTCTATGTAGTCTTACAAGCCTCCGATACCATGTAGAAATTTCAAGAAATTTTCCACTGCTAATGAAATCAAATTGAAATCAAGCGACAAAAGTTTCTTCTACTATTTCGTAGAAAGGAAAACACATGATAGAAACACATGAAATAACATGCAGCAATCAAAACACAAGGAACACATTGATTTTACAGGGGAACTCAACTAGGAAAAACCTCTCTGTTTCTTTGCATTAATTCATATGAGAAATAGAAACAATTACAATGTCTTGCTTCAAATCTTAAGCACACCTTGCATTGTAGAACTGTTCTCCTACTTCCTGACCTGCTCTGGCCAACACTTGCCAATTCAATTCTAAGCCAACCTCCTAATTCCTTGTGTTATCTTGGAGGAATTAAGCTCCTAAAAATAGGGAAATTCCCTATTTTCTTATGCAAATCCAAGGGGAAGTGATCACCTGCTCAGTGAAAAAAGCATTGTACACTCAACCATATACAATTATAACTACAAATGTGCCTTTTCCATCCACTCAACTAGGTAATTTGAATCCCATGCATGACTAGGTTTATTTTTAGCTACTTGACTAGTTAACTGAGAGATCAGTGAGTTAACAATAGTTCTACTGCTCAATTGACCTTCAACTAACTAAATTAATGACTTGTGCTCAATTAATGATCTAGACTTAAATAGGAACGCAACGAATTACAGAGATAACCACAAACATAGATATGCAGCGGAGATAATACTTCATTTCATTAATGTAAAATACTGAAATATGCTTACAAACAGTAATGGAAATAAACCAGCTAGGGCGATGGTAGCTTATCACTGAGAAGAGATGTGATGGCTACATGCCTCTGAACTGTGTTACAATGAGGCTCGAAGGCCTATTTATTGTTGAGAAACAATGGAATACCCTTAACATTCCAAAACCTAACCCTAGGAGATGAAACGCCAAACTGTGGGCCCCGTTTGGGGGTAAGTTGGTACATCAACTTCCCGGGGTCGTAACTTTAGCATATGATCTCCGTTTGACGCGTACAATAGCTCATTAGAAAGATCTAATCGAGCA
>APFE030782271.1:16499-70540 GCA_000404065.3 Pinus taeda
GGGCAAGAAATTATCCTTTAGTTGAATTACTTCAGTTTCTTCTTCAATAATTTCATCAAGATCTGCTAGTTTTAGCTTCTGTAAATTGGCAGAGTCAAAGGTTGTAGGATGTAATATCAGATTTGTTGTTTCATTTGATATACTTGTCTTAAGTTCATCAATTTGGTGTTGATCATCCCTAATGCTTGTGTCTATGTTTAAGCTTGAGAATTCTTCTTTCATGGTCAAAAAATTATTTATCTGAGTATCATTCTCAAATACTTGCCAATTATCTACATTGTCTGGGATAGAAGGCATGTGTTTGATCTCAGCAGTGAACTGGTGGTTAGGCCCAAAAGGAAGTTTACAGGTGCTTGCAAAAGTTTCCAAACTATGAGCATGTAAGTTGTGGCTTCTAGGTATTTTGGTGAGCTAATATTCCAAGAAGCTGTTAAGAAAGTCTGTCACTGCTATCCTATAAGACCTTAGCCTGGGATCGTTTGTGACAAAAATTCCCTTTATTTGTTGTATAATTAGATCTGAATCACCTAAAATGGAAACTTTGGTCACACCAAGACTCCTAGTCAGTTTGAGACCTATCAAAAGGGCTTCATACTCGGCCATGTTGTTTGTACATCTGAAGTTAAGCTTATATGCATGACCTAGAGTGTGGTCATTTTGAGTATTGTGTATCCAAACCCCTGCCCCTGCTCCTAGATTGTTTACTGGCCCATAAAATTCTAAATACCACAAGATCTGTTGATCAATGTTTCTTTCAATGGATTTACATATTTGTTCAGTGGGCTGGTCTAGCTTTGGTGATTCTTGTGATATATTAATAGACTGTGTTGGGTTGATCACATCAGTGATTTTTTGATCTTGGGCAGTGGACTGCTCCTTTATGTGCCTGGTTTTTGTTGTTTCTAGGAGCTTGACCTTAGTTTTGGGACATATATCAGCATTGTACAATATGAATGAGTCCATGTCTGAATGAATGAAGTAGATTGGGAAGTTTTGGGGCTTCTCCTGACTACTGACCACATATTTCATCAATGTTTCTCTATATAATCTCTTTGGCTAGCCAAAGACTGAAATTGTGGCATATGACGTGTTTAATTGCAGAGATCCTTGGAGTTTGGCACCCCATGATCTTGATAATAGCATACCATATTTCGGTGGAATGTCAGCTACTACCACATCCATTAAGATTGTTTTAGCTGGATATTGGACTAGGGATACACAAAGGTCTTTGATCAGGCCTAGACATCTTACCTGGCTGGAATCAAATGAAAACAAGTCTTTTTAGGGTCTGGTGATGTCTAGATCAAGTTTTTCCATTACTGATTTGGGCATTAGGTTATGAGAGGCCCCTGAGTCAAACATGGCATTGTGTAGCACTTTGTCATGAATGTTTAGGCTGACATAAAATGGAGGGATGCCTCCATCTACTGATTTGCCATTAACTTCTGAGCCAAAGATCAGCTCTCGCTGATCATCCAGAATATTAAATGCATCCCTATTCTCTGGTACTTGCAATGATCTATTGATTTGTTGTTTGAAGACCTCATTCTTGGCTAGTTCAGAAAGAGGAATTCCTATTTTCAGTTTGCCAATTTCTGTTTCTAAATTGAAAGGCTTTTCCATCTGAACTTTTATATTGTGAGCAGCAAGTTTTTCCTTCTCTGCTGAATTTTGGGTGACCTTGTCATGGTCAGGTACACTGTTTTGGGGTATGCTTGAATTGTGTTGGTTTTTCTAGAGGTCTGCCCATGAGCTCTGTTGGAAGAGATGGTGTAGGTGAGGGATTTACTGGAGGCTATATATCAGATACATCTTCCACTGTGACTTCCCTTTGGATTTTTTTATCTGAGGACTCTGTTAAGACAGACTTATCACTAGATTTTTCGGGCAGTTTGGTATGTGTTTGTTTGGTAGTTTCAGGCACATCTATGGTTCTACTTCTTAACTTGTATTGTTTGTGTACTTCATAGACTGTTGTGTCATACCCTTCTCTGAAATCAAATGACTCACCATATTTTGTTTGGAATTGTTTGTATTCTTAGACTTGTTGATCATCTTGTGTTAAGAATACTTGTTGTTCAGTGTCCAAACCCATTAGATTGATGTGGGGATCTTCTACTTGTTCACTAGTGGTTGAGGCCTCTGCATAGTTTTCTTGAAATGGAGGTCTGATATTCTGATCAAGACCAGTCCTCCCAGCATTTGGGTTTTTGTTTTTCCTAAAATTGGGATTCCTAGTAGTGTTTCTTGTTTTCCCTTCCCAAGAGGACTTTCTCTCCATGGTCTCAACTCTATCTCCAAACCTCTCCATACCTTTCATGATTGCATCTATATTTTTCTCAAAAGTTGAGGGTTCCTCTTTAAATTTGTTCTTCTCTCATTTTTAGCTCTGGTTCTCTTAGCAATCAGGTTTGCCTCCACACTGACAGCTATATTCTGCATGTCTGCCAGACTTGGAGGTGCTATTTCTCTTAATTGATATGCCATATCTGAATGAAAACCATCAGGGAATTTGATCAAGGCCACATTCGGTGGAGGTCTCAGGTTCTGAGGAATGGCATTGTATACATTGTTAAACCTAACACAGTAATCTTGAACTGTTTCTTGTGGACCCCTTTTTAAATTATCATACTCTGTTAGTATGTGTAAAGGGTCCTTCTTCTTTTCCCATCTGTTTAAGAATCTTAGGTATAAAGCATCAGGATTGAGTATAGACTGTGCAGCCAAGGACCTAAACCAGGCCCTTACATCCCCTTTTAAACTTTGTACAAAAATTTTCATTCTTACATCTTTATCATCTATTTCATTGTTCTCAAAATAGTCCTGCATTCTCTTGGTGTGTTGTTGGGCTGTATAAGAGCCAGTACCATCAAAGTAAGTTATCTTGATTTCATAATCTAGGGGCATAGCCCCTAGATTTGCAGGCAGGTGTAAAGGGGCATATCTGTTGGCTATATTTGCAGAGATAAAAGGGACAGCAAGAAGCAGTGGAATAGTTGTAACAACAGGGATAATAGGAGTAAGGTGTGTTGGGGATGGAGGAGTGGGGAATCTACCTTGGGAAGTGGATGAAGAACTAGGATAAGTGGGGGTTATGTGAGGACAAAATGATATTTTGGTAGGAGTAGGAATATAGCTCTGCTGAACTGGTTCAGCACCTGAATCTGAGAGCTCTCCTAGCTGCTCTTGCTTCTTCAACATCTTGGGAATTAAATTGGGGTTTTCAAAGACAGCTGGGGGATTAGGGTATGGTTTTGACCTAGTGTAACCAGTTTTCTTCTTTGGAGCCAGCTTCTGAGTTTATTTTCTTAATGTGTTATGATAAACGTATAGTCACAGCTTACAGAGGTACTTCCCAGAAGACTTATCTGAAAAAAGGGGAAGCTTGTTTCCTTTCAAGTGGCAATTTGAAATACTCCCCAGCAGAGTCACCGATGATGTTATCACTCAAGTTGTTCCCTGCTTCCTAAAGGAATACGGCCGAGGTAACCACTAACCAGTCTTTTAGTTACATGTCCTAGCCTACCTGCAACTAGAGAGGGCTCTATCTTTATAATTTAGATTTGTTGGTGGGTGATTTTAGGCTAGTTATGGTGTACTGATTTTGTTTTAAATTTGGTTGGTTGGTGAATTCAAACAGAGCTGAGGCATAAATTACAGAATAGTTTGTGCCATTGGGCAATGGAGTTCAGGGCTGTGTGCCGCTGAAGTATGTTTCTGAAGAAAGAGTATTGCTGCAAAGCCAGATAGGCATCTGTGGAACAATGTTTTAAGATCAGTTAATGAAGTTATGGAATTAGTGAGTGAAAGGAAATTAAGAATCTTTCACTATGCTAACAAGGAGAGAAATGAAAGTATTGTTTAAGAGCAGTTTAAGAATTCCTAAACAATATTCACAGTGAGAGAATTAGCTTAGACATGAGCACTTAAGAATTCATATCCATGGCTAATACAGAAGAAAACATATTTAGAAACAGAGATTGAGAATAGGGTGTATTCAAAAAAATCCTAAGCTATTATTTTTCCCTATTTACTATGATCATGAAACATATGTGAAATCTTGCATACATAGAAAGGCAAGAACATGGTTCAGAATAACTTATTGTTCCAGCAAATGACACAGGAATTCTGCAACATAACACAGTCATTCATTTCCACCTTCAGACAATATAGGAACCAGGAACTCCACCAGCAATTTGTATTAGCAAACAGGTCTGGGATATAAAATACAGCTCTTCTGAGAGAGTTTTCACTACAACCGACCCTCAATACGTTCTATGAGGGGATATATATACAAAAATAGGATAAAAAATATCTAGGTGGTGAGTTATTATGAAATGAATTACACCACCAACTTTCTTACAAAAAGTAAATGAAAGAAATAACTATAGCAATTAATGTTTATATGGCAGCTGTCTTTCTGTCGGACAATTTTTGACTTTTGGATCAACAAAGTTGGTTCTAGCTGTGTCTTTAAATCTGTGTTAATTGATCTTGTTGTCTGAGTGTTTTGATGAGTCACTGTACGGATGCTTCCTGTGATATCCGAGTGCCTGATTCTCTGGTGACCTGTACTGTGACTGAGATCTGATTTTTCACAAAAAAAAGGAATAATATGGTCGGATCACTTGGGCAGCACTTCCATCATTGCCTGCCACCAATCAGCTGGAGGTAGCTGATGTCTCCTTATTTTTACAAGCGTTTCATCTGCTTCAGTATATCTATAGAAATTTGGAGGCACTTCAAACAGATGATTAATCTCATGCTCAATAAAAAATAAAGTCTCTAACTTGTCATACAAAGACTGCCCAGAGGGATGCCCTGCTTCTTCTGTGGAGCTAGTGGATGCTGTGATATGATTTTCAACATAATTATTGATCCTTGTAATGTATTGATCATATGACAGTAGTTGTCTTGTGCTAGTAACTAGGCTAGGCAGTCCTTTATCCTGCAATGCTGTTATTTTTGCCTTGAATTAATCTATTTCTGCCTTCATATCCTGACATTTCCTCTCTAGAGTTTGAGTGAAATTTCTTAAAGTCAGCACTTTTTTGGGTGTCAAGATAGTGTCTATTCTGTTATTTATTTCCAGTGCTGCCAATTCCTCCCTAGTGTGAGTATTGAGGAAATGTATCATTTTATTGGCCTGCTCAGGCATGACTCCCAGTGCTGTTTTGGCCTTTTGTATTTCAACATGAGCTATGCCTATTAGTTCAATTTGCTCATGTATTGCCTGTATTGACCTCCATTGGTCATGGATTGATCGGCCAATTTTGGCCCAGATTATCTTCTTGATTTCTTCCAGAGTTTTGCCTAGAAGCAATTCTTTTTCCAAAGTTTTCACTTTCATTTCCAAGGCCTTTATCTCTCTCTACTTCTCTGCCACTGTCATTTTGGACTTATCATAGTTGTCCTCTAGCTTGGCCAGTCTATCTTTGGCTTCATTAATTTCTGTCACCTGAACCTCAAGTTCCTTGACAACTTTCATGAAGTCCTCCATGTTCATGCTTGATTCTGCTGCCGCTGTTGTTGCTGTTGTGGCTTCTGTTGCTGACGTGGCTGTGGTAGGTGTTGGAATGGCATGAGGGGCTGTTGCTGCTTGTGTAGGAGGGGCAGGGCCAAAAGTTGTAGAAATTTGAGGGGGCTGGGAGGTTGAATCCCCTTGCTTGTCCTGCAATGCTTTTTCTAATTCTTCTTCCATTTGTAATATTCTCTGGTTCATCTTCAGAAGCAGATCCATGGTCTCATCAACTTGCTTCTCTTTTGCAAGTTCTGTTGTTTGAGGGTGAATGGTTGGAGGCAGTTTTGCCTACTTCCTCAGTGCAGCAATGTCATCCTCATTTTTCTTCATGAGGGCCTTAATACCCTTTGGATCTTTAGGATCATGTCCTAGATCAATGATTATGTCTTCCAAAGCTTTTATTCTGTTGTCCTTACCAGTGGAAGACATCCTTTCTAAATCTGGTTGTGTATTTGTATTCTTTAGTGATTCTTTTAATTGATGGGCCAGCATGGCCCTGTCTGCAAGTGTGGGATACACCATTTCCCCTGTCTGTTTGTGCAGTTCTATTTGATCCATGGGGTGTATGTCCTTGGAGAGGACCTCTAGACATGTTTTGGTGTAGTCTGCAGATGATCCGGGCTTTGGAACTTTAGGCTTAAGATGAGTAAAAATCATCTTATCCTCCTTGATGTCATATGCTGCCATCAATCTCTGCTGCTTGGAGGGTGTTGTCTTTAAGAATTGATCATACAGTTGAACTCTCAAGAGTTCATTTTGGGCCTTGATTTCCATAAATGATCCTTTGGTTCCAGCTGGTTGCTTGCCCTGCTGCCTGGAAGAGGACACCTCTGTACTTTGTTGCATGGCTTGTTCCTGCTGGAATGAACTAGTGGCAGTCTGCTGGCTCGATTCTTTTTCTCTGCTCTGGCTTTCTCCTCTTTCTTTACTGATGTGTTCTTCCTCGGTCTGAGGGTCAATTCTTGGCCTCTTGGCCTCTGGTTGCTGCGTTGACCCACTTGGAGGTGTGGCCTCCTCTATATCTCGTTTTTTGCCTCTCTCTTCATTGAGAGGCGTTTGCAAAACTGGAATTTGGGGTGCTTCAACTTGCTGTTAAGGGGCTTGCCCTTGACTTTGTTCTTTTGAAGTGCTGGGATGCCCTGCCTCTATCTCCTGTTGTACATCCATTACTTCTTTGCCTTTTGTTGTGGTTGTTGTTGTTGTAGATGCCTGCTGGGTGGTCTGTGCAGCTGCAGCAGTGGATGTGCCTTCTCCGACTTGGACTGGTTGCTTGAATGTGACCCCGACTTGGACTGGTTGCTTGAATGTGACCTATTGACAAGAATCCAAGTCAAGATTTTTCTCTAAATATTTCACAGTCTGCTCCATTGTCTCCTCCTTAGTAAATTCCTCTACTAATGTACCAGGCACCCGTTCATATTGGTTGGCAAAGTGTTCAATTTGTGGATATGGATAATGTTTATAGGCTAGCAGCCTATACTTGACTCTTCTAGCACTGATAAAGCCTTCAGGGTCATAAGGGACCCACCAGAAGCTCCTTTTAAGTTTAAGATGTTGCCCTAGTATTTGATCAACTTATTTCCAACCATCTTTCTTGTTCATGATGAAGGGGCCTAGGTGGTCTCTAAATTTGAGATTGGCTTTCTTCTTGGCACTATGGAAGTGTGTAAGGTCGGAATTGATGAGTTGCCTATAGTATTCCAAGGCAAACAATCTCATAGGCACATATCTTGGGAGCCTGTAAGGACAGAGCTCACAACCATAGATCTTGATGACTGTGTGATTTTGGTATAAATACCAATCACCTATTTTGTAATTCCTGGACAACTGTAAGATTTCCTACATATCTTTTGACAACATGGCAGTAGGAGTCCTTTTCAAGAGGCATGTGACTGGATAGACAAATTGGTCAATGAATTCACAGTAGGAGTAGGGAGAGTTCTGGACTTGATGAAAAACTGAAGACCAGAAGATGACAGACCTCCTCTCACCCTGTGAATCCAGCTTCTTGATGGGGCACTGGAAGCAATTTGTCTGATAGTACATGAAGAGGTGATATATGTATGATGAATATTTAAATATTGCTTCCCTGTTCAACCTTAGTAGTTGGTCATGTATCGTGTTGGCAATAGACTTGGCATAATTGTATTTTATAGCAGGGGGCTTCCCAAGGCTATATGCAGATGACAAGACCAACACAGTTTCATCAACACGTTCATTTGTGGAGAACCCCAACATAGAGGATATCATGTCCGCAAGCAGCTTGCCTACCTCATTGAAATTTGCATATGGGAAAGGAGGTGGCCGAGAAGGTTGGGAGTTTGCTCTGATGAAAGTTTTGGCAACTGCAGCAATCTCAATGCTAGAGAGCTTGGAGCCCTCATCCAACAAGTACTTTATGGAAAAAGGGTAGAACAGTTGGGTTTGATTGTAATTTAGCATCTGATTGTTGGAGTCAGGAGTAATGTAAAAGAGTATGCTCCCAGATGGAGACTTAACAGCTCTGATTTTTTGGTCATAATTCACTGCACAGAGGTGAATGATTTCAGGAAAGATATTCACAGAAGGCAAGAAATAGATAGGAATATTTGACTCCCAGATGCCATACATGTAGCTGTTGTCCAAGTGACTGTTCCTTAGCTAGCAGAAGGTCTGCAAGTGGTTCCTCTCTGCCACAAAATCTGCAATGAGGAAATCACTTCCCACTAGGGGCATAACTTCAAACTCCTTGCTGGGTGGATTAATAGGAGCAACATTTAGAGCTGATGGAGTGGCCATGTTTAAACTTTACTAGATAATTACTTGAGCTTAGGATTAGTGAGAAGGCTGAAGACTGCCCACTGAATTTGTGTTTGGGAGTGAGTAGTTCTGAGAGTTTAAAAGGACTTTTCATAGGGTTGATGAACTATGGGGCAATCTGATAGAAAAACCAGAGTGTTTTGAGCTAATTAGTTGGGATTTTGCAAAGGGAATTTTGATAAAAGGGATCAGTGCACAGTTATATGAGCTTTAGCCGGTAGCTCGGCTTCTAAAATTACTTTTCAATGGTGAATTTCGCAGAAGGGCACGGGTTTGCAGAGCTTCGTGGTGTAGGGACTTTACCAAGTTTTTTGCGTAGTTTTAGTGGATAATTCGACTGTGAGGAGATTTGAAGAGATTTTTTACAGGAAATTGGGAGAAAAATGGCACAAACATGGGTGAAAATAGGTCGACTGTGGCAAATACCTGGATTTTTCAGTGACGAATGTGTCAAGCTGGAATAATGGCAGGAAATTTGAGTCGCCTTTGAGGGTGGAAGCAGCTTGGGTGAGTAATTTCTTGAATTAGGCAGCAAGCGACGTATTCCGCATGCACAGCGCTCCCAAAACGACAAGTGAAAATGACACAAAATGGTCATTTCGTGACATTTTATGCAAATTTGGCCTTTTGGCGCTTTTCGGCGATGACGTCAACATGACGTCATCAATTAGTCCGCGTACGGCAAGGTGACATGGTGGCTGACGTGGGTGGCGACATGGCAGTGACACAGTGGCAGGGCATGCGGGCAGATGGACAACGTGGAGGCAACGTGGAGCAGCGGTGGCGGACGAGGGTGCTGACATCATGCTGACGTGGGTATGACATCAGCGGGAGGGGGCACGCGGTAAGCGGTTTCCCCAGAGCACCCTTGGAGGGTAAGTGTTAAGAACGCGGGGGGGGGGGGGGGGGGGGGCTCTGAACAACCTGGTCGGTTGACGCGTGGCGGGGGTACGGCGGTGAAACTGCCAATCCCTCGGACGCTAAACCTCCGCCCTTTCCCAGGTGAGATTGACCGCCCGCAGTTAGATCTGTGGGGCCGACGATCGAATGGTTGGTGGTGGATGTGATATGACAATGGTTTATGGCTACGGGGACGCACCTGATTAAAATAGTCAATTAAATAAATCGCGCGCGGGGTGGGTTTTTAACTTAGGGTTAGTGGGTAAATGTTTGCGCCTATTTATAAATGTTTTATTTAAACAACATTATAAACCAAATCTTTAGCGCAGAAAGGGGTAAGAGGGGTTAATGATGGCGGGTGTTATCACTTAGAACTAAAGGTTTAATGCATACAGTTATATGCCCTAGTCCGATGACAAAGGTTTATGTTCAACCTGTTTCCATTTTTATTTGCCTCACTTAGGAATCAGAGTTTTTAAGGTTTTTTAAGCTTAAATTAGACTCTGCTCCTATTGGATTTTATCCACTCATCATTATTCCATAAGTCATGTCTTGTTATGCCAAGTCACCTTGTCCTTTAGTGATTCTGCAGCGCAGTCTTATTGGCCCATTTCGCAGCGCAATCATAATCTAGCAGTTTTGCAGTGTGTAATGATTAAGCCATTTCACAGCGCATCATTAAAAAATATAACTAACAGCGCTGCGAAATCGTGGATTCGTGCATTCCGCAACGAATCTTTCCTGAAATGTCAAGTTCATATGTGAGTCAGCATGTCCGTCCATTCATGCCAGACTAAGGACCTCTTGAAATCATGTCTGAACGTTCACTTGCCACTCCTCCACCAATAGATTTCTGATATGCACGGAAATTTCATTCCCAAGAAATCTTACCGTGCACAATCCTTCATTATGGTCGTAAGGGTGGCATGAGTAACCAGTCATTTTCCAAATTTGAATTTCAAGCGAGGCTGTTCAAGCGAGCCTGATTTCAAGCGAGGCTGAGTTAAAAAGGAAGGTGAATCATCTCGACTGGACTTGTTAGTGTTCGGCTGTGAATATTTTCGAGTTAGAATTTGCTTGTGAGAATTTCCAAGTAAGAATTTGGCCGTGAAAATTTCAAAGTGAAGATGGAGAGAAAGGAGCACAGGTCCAGCAAATGCCAAAGGAATGAACCTGAAGGCCTAGACATAACCTTGAGAGATGAAGGCGTGAAGAAGGCGTTTAAAGATGCCAGGTGCTGGAGATTTTGTAAAAAACAGCAAGGAGGGCATGCACAGGTAACAAAAGAGTTTGCACTTAATTTTACTGGTTTGAATTCGAAGGTTGCCATGCTTGAGATATCAGTCTCTCCAGAAGCAATAGCTACTGTGATCGAGACACCAAGAGGCCAGGAAGAATGGTTTAAAAACTTTAAATTTGATAGAAATCCTTGTAAGGAGTTATTGAAAGAAGCATATGTAAAGGAGGATTATACAAAAGCAGTGCCTAGGTTCTATCTCAAAGAACATTATGCTCTTCTTCTTACCTGCATTCAGAAGTATCTAACCTGTTAGGGAAGATACAATAACGTTTATCCTTATCATTTCAAATTGCTCCTGCATTTTACCGGGAAGGTCTCCATAGACATTCCATTTTATTTATTTCGCAGTCTAAGTAAAATGTGTGATAAGGTGCAGCTCAGGAAAGAGGACTGCGAAACCTCTTTATTTCACCATGGCCTCATTAAGTTGTTGATTCTAGATAGCCTCCAGAAGATAGGCCGAGACTGGAATTATTTTATCTTTATGGCTAGTTTCCAAAGCAAAACTGGTCTTACTCCTGAACCAGTCAGAGAGGTTACAATAGCTGAGCTTCAAAGGGAGGCAAGAGCTAAAAAGAAAACCAAACCACAACCACCAAAACCAGTGAAGCCGTCAGTCATTCAAGAATAGTCTCAGAAAACAACAAAGGAGAAGACTCAGGGTAAGATGACTGTACCCAAAGTAAATAAACCTGAAGCAGTCACAAGGGTGAGGACAAGGAGCCAGATTAGTAAAGAGAAAGGCAAAGCCATAGTTATCAAAGAGAGCCCTGTGTCCAAGGCGAGCCTAAATGATCTATTACAGGCTATTGAGTTGGAACAGTCTAAACCGGTTGAGATTGATTTGACACAATCACCACAGGTAAAGGTTAAGAAAACAAAGGCCTCAAAAAGGCTTAAATTTGATGAGCCAGCCCAGGAATTTTTTTTCAACCCAAGAAGACCCATGACTAGGAATTTCCAGCAGGTACAAGAAGCACTGCCCAAAAAGGAGGAAAAAGCGAAAGGAACACGACCTCAGCAAAAAAGCAGCAAAAGTAAAGCAATCATTACATCTCAAGGAGATTATGTGGCAGCCATGAGAAGCCAAATAGAAGCAGCTGACGAAGAAATCAATCAACTGAAGAAATCCGCTGAAGACTTGAAGGCAGAGCTAAGCCGGGTACCTAATAAATGAATTCACTTTTCTGGAAAGATTTTGTTCCCAATTTCGCTAATTTTGCTTAAATCTTATTGTTTTGAAGATGTTTAAATCCCTGCTACACATGTGATGCATCAAAGGGAGTTTTTGGCGACCGATGGTTGGATGATATGAGCTCTCGGGTTAAGAAAAAAATAATCTGTTTTAAATTAAACAGCAGTTTCGTAGCGCGCTACGAAACTGCTGTAGATGATGTTTTTCTAAAAAAAACGCAGACAGACAGTTGATTTTATGAGCGGGAGTTTTTGAAAAAGGCACACCTGTCCATCACCAAAGCCTACAGCATATCTACAACGTAGCCACGTTCCATTCTTTGGGATATTAAAGACTCAAAAAGGTGTTGTTCATGATCAAGCTAATTATGCAATAAAGAAGCCGAAAAACAGGGGACATCTACGAATACCACGGGCAGATAAGGATTCAGCACTTGAAGGCCACTATGGCATATTTAATATCCAGCTCAGCCAAATTTAAAGGGAACCAGGTGTCAAAGGACGAGGAGTAGCCACTATGTCACGAAGATGGAGTTAGAGTCATAATCTATTTAGGACTTTTTAAAAGTTACAGTCAGCGGTTTATTTGTATTTAATAGACAGTTAAATAGTTGATAGGTGTCTTTAGAGATAAGGATCGAGTTAAAGTTCCCCTCATGTTGGAGGAGGAAACTCGAATTAGTTAGAATAAGGATTATATATAGCTGAGACAGCAATGTAACAAGGGTTGGATATTTTTATAAAAACAGAGGACTGTTTTGGCTTATGTATAAACAGAAGTTCAGTAATACAAATGACTGCTTTCCTTCTCAGGATTCACAATGGATCTTATTGTTCAAATGTGTGATGGCATATTTCTTTAATGTTCTTTTACAGTTTTACAAATGCATAATCACTCGGAACTCATTGATCATGCTCTGACTTCCTGTATGCCTTTGCAAACTGTGGTTTCATGTGAGTTATGTTTGAACATTTAGATGTTAAGTGCCCTGATTTCTATGAAAATATAGTGTTGTTGTTTATTGAGGTATGAGTGACTCCATAAGCCCAATGGGAATCAATTTAATATTTTTTCCAGCCAGCATACTTGTTCATGGTGTCTTATAAGAGTTAGCCATCTTGTCATAGGTCAACATTAATAACCTTTGAGAGAGCCCTCTCAGGCTAAAGAGGCTAAGCTTTAGCCAAATTCTGGTTTGAAATAGTTACTTGAAGTTATCCTGGTCTGCAGCCTTCCAGTGCTTGATTTTGAGATAACATTTTGGTGCGTCTATCGGGAGCCTGAAGATTACTCATTCCCGAAAAAGTATGTTGCTGAACTTCTGAAGGTAGCAGGAGCTCAGAAATGTTTTTGAGGCTGCATTCTACCTTGGTGACTCCATTCAATCTTAAAGTTAAAAAAGGTGGCTTCGAAAGGAAGATACACAAGGAGTAATCCTGACCCAAACCCACCTAGTCCTGTGGATAATCCCAACATTATCTCCAGGGGCACGCCAAGATTTTCTGATATTCCAGGTACTTCAAACATTTCAAAATCTTTGTTTCCTGAATTTTCTAGAAGTCCTAAAGATAAAATTGTTGACAATAAAATTAAAGAAGTATTGTTGAGGTCTATAAACGAAGAAGAGCTTATTGGAATTATTCTAGATTTACAAAAAAGAGGCATTGATACTTCATCTTTAGTGTCAGAAGAAGATAAGGAAGAGTTTTGGGAGGTTCTTACTTCAGAATTGTTATTAGAGGAAGAGGACTTAAACCAACTCAAAGAGATTGATCCTTTTGAAGTTTTGCTTAAATCTAAAATTGGTTTACCTCTCCCAAATTAGAGTTCTTTTGTCAGTGGTTTGCAAAGTCCAAATAGCCCTTTCTGAATTAATACTTTGTCTTCTGCCTCTGTTAGTCCAAATAGTCCTCAGACAATACCTACTTCCACTGGTCATACTATACCTGTTGTCACTGCTCCCCAGTTCATTATGGCTATACCTCCTAGGTATGCTCCTCTGGCCCTCCCTGCTGTTTTACATGATCTTATAGCAAATATGCTGCTAGGATTCCCACATGGGGAGGTGATGAAGATATTACAGCAGAGGAACATGTGGATAGGTTCAATGATTTTATTGACAGGGAGGAAGTGGATGATGAAGATGTAAAACTAAGATTGTTTGCTCAAACTTTTATTGGGGAAGTCAGAAAATGGTTTAAAGCCCTTAGAGCTGGAAGCATTCATAGTTGGGTACAGTTTGAAGACAAATTTCTAAGGAAATGGGGAAATAGAACCAACCCTGTTCACGCCCTTACAGAATATAACAATCTTAGGAGAGCTCCAGAGGAAACAATTCAAAATTTCTCTAAGAGGTTTAACAAAATATATAATTCCATTCCAGCTCATTTGAAACCTCCTGGAGCTTTGGTACAGTTGAGATATGTTGAATCATTTGATTCAGATTTTTCCCTTTTACTCAGAGAAAGGGAATCTGCCTCTCTTGGTGACATGCAAAGTGATGCAATTAAGGTAGAGGTGAACATGACTGCTGCTAAGAAATCTAAGATGGCAAAGTCTAAGTTGAAGGAGGAAGAGAAGCCTTCTACATCAGCTCAAGAAGATAAGCTTGAAGCCATGATGAAAACCATGGAGAAATTGATGGATAGATTAGCTCTTGGGACTGTTTCTGCTCCTCCAGCACAGCAAGAACCTCAATTTAGGAACCCTCAGTTCAGAAGATCCCAGAATTAGCAAAGGCCAAGAGATAACTGAAATCAGCAGGCCGATCCTCCAGTAAGGCCTCCTTTCCAACAAAATTTGGTGGACGAAGAAGATGAACCGGAAGTCCCTGAGGAATCAATTCATTGTTTGGATGAAGATGGATCAGGAATCTTCTTGACCAAAGAGGAACATGACGAGTCCATCATGATAAAATCAGAAGAAGAACCTTAAGATTTTGTGAAGGGATATCAGCATGCTATTTTTGAGATGCAAAAGCAATATAATCTTAGGAATAGAGATGTTCCTATTACAGCAAACAAAGTACAGATTAAAAACAATACCTCAAGGAGAGCTAATGATAAAAAGGAAAAAGAAAAGGTAGCTGAAGGTAAAGATGATCCTCCTCTTGACAAAAAGGACATTCAAATTCCTTCTCCTCCAAAAGAAATTGACAAGACTTTATGTTTTTAGTATTGAGAATGAGATTGCAAAAATTAAAATATCAGTCCCTTTTAATGAAATTCTCAAGGTAGACAAATACAGAAGCAAAATTGTTGAACTGCTTAACTCACAACCAGGAGTGGCTGATATCCTAAATGTACAAGAAGATAATCCTATTATCTGTTTGGGTCCAAGACTTGAGGATGAACAAAATGAAGAGTTTCCTCCTTTCTACATAAGCATTACCATTCATGATATGACTCTACATAATCCTATGTTAGATTCGGGAGCATCACATAATCTTATGCCTAAGGTAATCATGGAAAGACTGGGGTTAGAGGTTACTAGGCCATACAAGGATTTATTTTCTTTTGATTCAAAGAGAGTCCATTGCATTGGGTTGATAAAAGATCTAGTTGTGGGGCTTTCAAGGTCATGGGTAGCAAAGATTAAGGGCATAATGCAGATGGATCTTACATATGCTACCATTCCAGTGTTTGGTGAACAAAGGAGGTTGTACCGAGAAACAAGGATGGCCTACATGGTGAGCAACAAAGAAAAGCCTCAGAATTTTCCTATTTACTCATGTGATACTGGTCTTGGTTTAGCCATTCTTTTCAATGAATCAGTTGGGAGAGAATTAGAAGACAAACCTGTAGAAAATCAGAGTCAAGAAGGACAGCAAGGAGATGAAGAAGAAATCGTGGGCTGCTGGTCATTATACTTTGATGGATCAACAGGAAAAGAAGGAGCTGGAGCTGGCATTTGGATCACTAGTCCAACTGAAGAAAGTAAGTTTCTTTCATACAAATTAAACTTTGACTGTACCAATAATATGGCTGAGTACGAGTCTCTAGTTTTAGGTTTGGAAGCCTTGATAAAGTTGAAAGCCAAAAACATTGTTGTTTGTGGAGATTCTGAGTTGGTAATCAAACAAATAGAAGGTTCATATCAAACCAAAGATGCAAGAATGAGAGCATACAGAAATTTAGTGTTGGACATGTTAGAAAATTTTCAAACCTACTCTTTTAGCATCAAAACTAGAGACCAAAACTCTACTGCAGACTCTCTTGCCGTTTCAGCCAGCCTATTTATTATTCCTAAACACTCTTCCGATGGTTATGAAGTGGAGGTTTGCCATAGACCAGTCATTCCGGATAATATCATAAACTGGCAAGTTTTTGAAGATGATCAGCATCTTAGAAATTTTATTGAATTAAAGGAAGAGTTTCAGCACAGTCAGATAGATCAGCAGAATCATGTTGATAGACTCAAAAGAATGTCCTGAAGTTTTATAGTTACAAAACAATTTGATCCCAAGGGGCCTCATTCCCTTGGAAAAATTGTTTGATCAAAATGATGGGTTTAAAGCACCAAGATTACAAGCTAATGAGGATGAAGTAGAAAACTGTAATTTAGGTGATTCAGTTATGCCTAAGATGGTGAAGATTTCAAAGTTCCTTCCAGCTGATATGAAGATCAAATATGTGTAGATGATGAAAAGATTCATTGATGTTTTTGCATGGAGCTATGCTGATTTAAAACAATATGATTCTTCAATCATACAACATACCATCCCTATTAAGCTGAATGAGAAGCCTTTTAAGCAGAAGCTAAGAAGGATTAATCCTCTTTTAATGCCTCTGATTGAAAAAGAAGTGAAAAAGCTTTTTGATGCCAAAATCATTGTACCAATTAGATTTTCAAATTGGCTTTCTAACCTGGTACCAGTAAGAAAAAAGAATGGGGAGATCAAAATTTGCATAGACTTCAGGAATTTAAACAAAGCTTCATTGAAAGATAATTATCCTCTCCCCAAAATGGATTTTATTTTGCAAAACATTGTTGGCTCACAATGGATCTCTATGCTTGATGGCTTCTCAGGGTACAATCAGATTCTTGTCCACCCAGATGATCAGGAGAAGACTGCTTTCACTACACCATGGGGAACATTCATGTACGCAAAAATGCCCTTTGGCCTCATGAATGTAGGAGCAACTTTCCAGAGGGCAATGGATATTGCTTTTGCTGAAGAAAAGGACAAATCAGTGGTGCTTTATCTTGATGATATCACAGTGTTTTCAAAGAAGGAAGAAGACCACTTAAAACACCTTGAAAGGGTCCTACTTAAGTGTAGGAGGTTTGGTATTTCTATAAACCCAACCAAAATTATTTTTTCTTTAACTTCTGGCAAACTACTTGGGCATATTATTTCTGAAGAGGGAATTAGGATTGATCCTAATAGAGTTAATGCAATTCAAAAGTTAGATTTACCAAGGAGCAGGAAGGAAATTCAATCTTTTCTTGGGAAAGTTAACTTTGTTAGAAGATTCATCCCTAACTTTGTTGAAGTAGTCAATAACATAACAAAGATGTTAAAAAAGGGAGCAGATTTTAAATGGACAGCTGAAGCAAAGGAATCATTTGAAAAGATCAAGAAAGCACTTACTCAAGCACCAGTCCTCATCAGCCCGGATTTTACCAAGGAGTTTCTGATCTTCACATTTGCTTCTGATGACACAATTGCTGGAGTTTTATTGCAAAAAGGAAATCAAGGTACTGAACAACCTATTTCTTTCTTTAGCAAAACATTGGCTAATGCTGAATTGAAATATAACATCCTAGAGAAACAAGCTTATGCATTGGTGAAAGCAGTTAAGGATTTCAGGATTTATGTTTTGCACTCTCACATTGTTGCATACGTGCCAAATACTGTTATAAAAGATATTCTGACACAAGCTGATCCAGATGGAAAAAGGGGAAAGTGGATAGCAAAGCTGTTGGAGTATGATATTGAGATCAAACCCACCAAACTGGTAAAAGGTCAAGGCCTAGCCAAATTGTTGACTCAGTCAAATATGGACTGTATTGATATTAATTTAAACACAGAAATCTCAGAAATTTCTGAAAATGAAGAAGAGATAGTCCAGATTAATGAGAAATTCTTAATTTCAGAATGGTATAAGGATGTAACATTTGTTTTGCAGCATAATAGAGCTCCAGATAACCTATCAAAATCCAAAGCTCGGTTTACCAAGTTAAAATCTCTCAGATATTTTGTGCATGACCAAAATTTGTTTTGGAAAGATGCAGGAGGGATATTATTGAAGTGTCTCATTGAAGAAGAAGTTGATAAAGTAATTGATGAGTTTCATAAGGGAGATTGCGGAGGTCATCACTATTGGAAAGCCACTGCAAACAAGGTTTTGAGAGTTGGCTATTTTTGGCCAACCATGTTCAGAGATATTTACAAAAAGATAGCCACATGCCATGAATGTCAAGTTTTCGAAGGGAAGAGAAAGCTCGTGCCAATGCCCTTGGTTCCTATTTATGTTGAAGCACCCTTCCAGCAGTGGGGATTAGATTTTATAGGGGAAATCCATCCTCCCTCATCAGGACAACATTGCTGGATTCTCACAGCTACCGATTACTTTACAAAGTGGATAGAGGCAATACCCACAAGGCAAGCAAATGATTCTGTGATTATTTCTTTCTTAGAAAATAATATTCTATCAAGATTTGGTTGCCCAATCAAGATCATTACAGATAATGCTCTAGCTTTCAAGTCCAAAAGAATGATTAATTTTTGTCATCAATATCATATTTCCCTTGGACATTCCACTGCTTATTGTCCACAGGGAAATGGTTTAGCTGAGTCTTCAAACAAGAGTCTGGTGAGAATCATTAAAAGGCTGCTGCAAGAAAATAAAAAGGCTTGGCATTTGAAAGTGAAATATGCCTTGTGGGCTGACCGGATTTGCACAAAAAGATCCATTGGGACATCTCCATATGAGCTTGTGTATGGGACAGAGGCTATATTTCCAACATCTCTCGGAGTACCAGTAATGAAGCTGATTCAAGGATTAGAAGAGGAGCCAAATGCTATACAGCGAAGGATAAATCAGCTCATAGCTTTGCAGAAAAAAGGAACGAGGTGTTTGAAGGTCATCAACAAAGCCAAATCAGGGTCAAAAGAGCATTTGACAAAAAGATCAAAGAGGTTACATTTCAGATCAATGACAAAGTCCTGAAATGGGAAGCAAGAATTGAGGAGAAGGGTAAACATGGTAAGTTTGAAAATTTGTGGAAATGGCCATATCAGATTTCTGCTTTCCATGGGAATAACACCTATATTCTGCAGGAGATTGATGGAACACCATATGCTGGAGGACCTGTTAATGGCAGGTTCCTAAAGCATTACAATTAATGATTCTCTGCCAAGTGTCTCACAAACATTGTATATAACCGTGTTATGAGTCTTTCTTGTTGCAAATAAATGACAAGCTGAACAGGAAGCTGAAGCCCGAGGTGAAGGCCCACAAAGCTAGAAAGGAATGCTTGTCAACTCTGTGTGTGTTTTTTTTTTGTAATTGAACAAGGCACTGAACCTGTGAGTTCTTAGTGTACTACAGGAACACACTATCCCAAGTGGAGCCACTGTTATCACTTAGAATTAAAATTTTATGTATATAGTCCTTTGTCCTAGTTAAATGTCAAAGGTCTGTATCAAATGGTTTTCGTTTCATATTTCATACTTAGGATTGGGAGTTTCAAAGGTGTTAGTTTAGAATTATGCTCTAATCCTATTGGTTTTCCTCCATCATCATTGTGTTATAAGCCATGTCTTGTCTTATTCTATCCACCGAGTCTTTTCGTGATTTCGCAGTATAACCTCCTATTGGTCAATTTCGCAGCGTAATCATTGTTCAATCATTTCGCAGCGCGGTATCATCAAGTCGTTTCGTAGCGCATGATTAGAAATTTAAACTAACCACGCTGCGAAATCGCGGATTCGTGCGTTTCGCAGCGAATATTACCTAAAGTGTAAAGTCTGTTGATGAGTCACTGATTCTGTCTTCTCATGTCAGTATGTGTACCTCCCGTACGCATGTCTAAATGCTCATTAGTCGTCACTCCACCCACAGATTTGTTAGAATGCACAGAAATATCATTTCAACGGATTTTACCGTGCATGGATCGTTATGATGATCATAAGTGTACATAAGTGGCAAGCTGGTTGGATGATGTATTTGAAATTCAAGCGAGGTTGTTCAAGCAAGGCTGTTCAAGTGAGCCTGATTACAAGCGAGGCTGAGTTAAAAAGGGAGGTGAACCATCTCGACCGGAATTGTTGAAATTTGGCTGTGAAGATTTCCAAGAAAGAATTTGGCCGCGAAGATTTCAAACTGAAGATGGAGAGAAAGGAGCACAGGTCCGACAAATGCCAAAGGAATGAACCTGAAGGTTTAGACATAACATTGAGGGACGAAGACATGAAGAAAGCTTTCAAAGATGCTGGATGCTGGAAATTCTGTAGGAAACTGCAAGGTGGGCATGCTCAGGTAACCAAAGAGTTTGCTTTGAATTTCACCGGTTTAAATTCAAGAATAGCTATGTTGGAAGTTCAAGTGTCTCCGGAGGCTATAGCTGCTGTAACAGAGATTCCTAGAGGGCAGCAAGAATGGTTTAAGAACTTTAAATTTGATATGAATCCATGCAAAGAGTTCTTAAAAGAGGCATATGTGAATGAATACCTAACCAGAGCAGTGCCTAGGAACCATGTTAAGGAGCATTATGCCCTTCTTCTTACCTGCATTCAGAAATACTTAACATGTGAAGGTAGATATAATAAGGTCTACTCTTATCATTTCAAGTTGCTGTTACATTTTACGGGGAAGGCTTCCATTGATATTCCTTTTTACTTATTTTGCAGTCTAAGTAAAATGTGTGATAAGGTGCAGCTCAGGAAAGAGGATTGTGAAACCTCTTTATTTCACCATGGTCTGGTTAAGTTGTTGATTTTAGATAGCCTCCAGAAAATAGGCCAAGAATGGAATTCTTTCATCTTCATGGCCGGTTTCCAAAGTAAGACTGGAATTACTCCTCAGCCAGCCAGAGAGTTTACAATAGATGAGCTTCAAAGAGAAGCGAAAGCCAAAAAGAAAACCAAACCACAGCTACTAAAACCAGTGAAGCCGTTAGTTATTCAAGAACAGCCTCAGAAAACAACCAAAGAGAAGACTGTTCCTCAAGCAAGTAAACCTGAAGCAGTATCAAGGGTGAGAACCAGAAGTCAGATTAATAAAGAGAAAGGCAAAGCTATAGTTGTCGAGGAAAGCCCTGCATCTAAGGCAAGCCTACATGATCTATTACAGGCTATTGAATTAGAACAGTCTAAACCAATTGAGATTGATTTGACACAATCACCACAGGTAAAGGTTAAGAAGACCAAAGCCTCAAAAAGGCTTAATTTTGATGAGCCAGGCCAGGAGTTTGTTTTCAAACCAAGAAGACCTATGACTAGGAATTTTCAGCAGGTACAGGAAGCATTGCCCAAAACAAAAGAAAAGGAAAAAGGAACACGACCTCAGCAAAAAAGCAGCAAAAGTAAAGCAACCATCACATCTCACAGAGATTACGTGGCAGCCATGAAAAGCCAAATAGAGGTATCTGAGGAAGAAATTAACCAACTAAAGAAAGTTGCTGAAGACTTGAAGGCAGAGCTAAGCCGGGTACCTGATAAATAAATTCACTGTTCAGAAAAGGGTTATGTCTCAAACTTTTGTTAATTTTGTTTAATCTTGGTGTTTTGAATATGTTTTAATCCCTGCTACATATGTGAGGCATAAAGGGAGTTTTTGGCAACCGATGATTGGATGATACGAGCCCACGGGTTAAAACATAAACTGTTTTAGATGAAACAGCAGTTTCGTAGCGCGCTACGAAATCGCTGTAGATGATGTTTTAAAAAAAAATGCAGACAGACAGTTGATTTCATGAGCAGGAGTTTTTGAAATCGCACACCTGTCCATCACCACAACCTACAGCATATCCAACACGTGGCCACGTTCCATTCTTTGGGATATTAAAGAGCTAAAGACATGCTGCTACATATTCGAATAGGTGGAGGAAGATTGGAACCGAAAAATAGGGTATTTCTCCTAGCATCACTGAACCATTAAAGCATTCAGCATCCTAGGCCAGCATGGAATATTGAATACTCATCTCAGCCATCTCAGCCCAACTGAAAAGAGACCAGGTGTCAAGAATCAAGAAGGAATCATGCTACGAGGAATATAGAGTTAGAGTTATAGTTAAATTAGGACTCTTTAAATTCCAGTTAAGCACTTTGTTGTATTTAATGATTAGTTACATAGCTGATAGGTGTCTTTAGAGATAAGGATCTAGTTAAAGTTCCCCTCATGCTAGAGGAGGAAACTCGAATTAGTTAGAATAAGGATTATATATAGCTGAGACAACAATGTAACAAGGGTTGGATATTTTTATAAAAATAGAGGACTGTTTTGGCTTATGTATAAACAGAAGTTCAATAATACAAATGACTACTTTCCTTCTCAGGATTCACAATGGATCTTCTTGTTCAAATGTGTGATGGTATATTTCTTTAATGTTCTTTTACAGTTTTACAAATGCATAATCACTCAGAACTCATTGATCATGCTCTGACTTCCTGTATGCCTTTGCAAACTGTGGTTTCATGTGAGTTATGTTTGAACATTTAGATGTTAAGTGCCCTGATTTCTATGAAAAGATAGTGCTGTTGTTTACTGAGGTATGAGTGACTCCATAAGCCCAATGGGAATCAATTTAATATTTTTTCCAGCCATCATACTTGTTCATTTCGTCTTATAAGAGTTAGCCATCTTGTCATAGGTCAACATTAGTAACCTTTGAGAGAGCCCTCTCAGGCTAAAGAGGCTAAGCTTTAGCCAAAGTCTGGTTTGAAATAGTTACTTGAAATTAGCCTGGTCTGCAGCCTTCCAGTGCTTGATTTTGAGATAACACCTTGTATGGGGAGGTGATAGGATGGTTTTGAGACTCACCCATGGTCTGCGGGCCATGGTATTGTAATGAAAAGGCTATATATAGTTGAGTCATAGCTAGTCTAAGAAGTAACTTTTTGTGAAGAACCATTGTAAGGGCATGGTGCTAAGGTAGGAAAAGTTTGTTTCTTGTACTTAGGTGAAAGGGGAAGGCTCCTGTAGCTGAGTGCATAGAGACCTTGGTAAGTTGGCAAGATGAGTATGCGGGCCCCTACGACTGAGTGCGGAGGGAGGAGAAGTCTGTAATTGAACACTTTTTGTAATAAATAATTTTTTGGGAAGCAATTCTGATGCATATGTGCCTTTTTATTTACTTCTGTTTAAGCTTATGTATCTTTTCTCTTTGATATGTTTTATGTAATTTAATGCTTTTTTTTGCGCGAAATAGATAGATATATAATATTTGTTCCTAATAAGTATAATTAACTGCCTTTGCAAAGATCAGGAAGTCGTTAGATAGCTCTGATGTAGTTAGTTGTACGAAAAGGGTAGATCTGCGCGATGGAAGATCTAGGCCATAAGGGCTTTAGAATACACATTTACTACATGAAACTATTAGATTAGTAATCTTTCTACATGATAATTACAATTAAGTACCTTCGCGAAGATCTGACGGTCATTTTGATAGAGTTGCAGTAGTTCACAGCCGAAAGGAATAGATCTATGCGAAGGTAGATTTGAATCTTAAGATCCTTAGGAATGCCATCACACAGGCCTCTGGATGTAAAAACCTGGTTCTAGCATTCCCCAATATTGGTTCAGGTGAGACTGCAACCTACATTACACAGGTTGTTTCCAAAAGGGACAACAGTTAGGATTTTGTTGGTTGGCGCGAATAACTTCGAACCTAGGCCAGGCCCCCTTAAGCCAACAATATCTCTTCAGCCATTCAACCCCGTGCGATATTCCAAGCATGAATGTGGGACTCAAACCAAAAGAACCAACAAGGGCATCTCGAGGCTAAACCACCTCACCCTCATCAATAGAAACCATTCTTTACCATTATCCATCTTGGATCACTAGGCCAACACAATAAACATGTAATAATAGGCTTTACCATGATCTTCACCCGATCACTAGGCCAAACAAGCATGGATGCCACCGAATTTCTCCACCTACACCATGAGGAATTTTCCTATCTCCTAGTCTCTTAGGTTTTACCACAATCCATACTGGGTCAGTAGGCCCTAAACCGAGACCCACTCTCTAGGCTTTACCACATATCCCAACCTGGGATTACTAGGCCCAACAAAGAGAAATCCACCTCTTGGATTTACCATATATCCCGTCATTCACCAGAAAGGATTCCTAGGTCCAGCGAGGCAACACAAAATATGGATTTACCACAACCCACAGTCTGGTTCAGGGGTTACTAGGCCATCTGTTCTATCATTCATAGAACCACCTCTGTTAGGTCCCTATATTACTAGTGTAACCCCTTATTGTTATTAGTACAACCCCCTTATTATATTGGTGTGCCCATGTAGTCCCCATATTGTTATTATTGTGCCCTTACATTATTATTGCTATGTTGGCTCTAATTATATTATGACCCCTTAGAGTCCTATATATAGAAAGGAGGTATTTTCATTTGTATTATCCAAGAATTGTTCATTTGTGTAATGTAAAGGAGGTTTCCCCTTTGAAGAGGCTTATTTCTAAGGCATTCATCTATCTTTTCTATCTTCTTGTGAGTTGGTTTCATAACATTTGGTATCAAAGCTTTGGATTCTAGGGTTTCGCTGCTCCAAACAGGTCATCATGATATTTTCACTATAACCTTTTCTCTACGAAGTTTCAGAAGCTAAAGAAAAAACCCATTTGAGAATAAATTGTTCTGAATCTTGGGTCCGAATTTCAAATCTTGTCTCACTATATTTGCAGATATATGATCTGAGGAAGTTAGGGTTTTTGCAGACTCCCGAATTACATCCTAAACGGGTGACCTTGGAAAAACCTTCATAACTTTCTCTCTGAGCAACAAATTGAAATTTTGTAAGAAGTTACAGAACGAGAATGGACTTTAGTTTTCTATGCATAGTTTTTAGATCCGAAGGTCGAACCAGTGACACGTGGCACACCTTACAAGTTAACACTACTGAAATATTATATAATTAGGTCATCTTAGGAGATTGGGCATAACTCTTTCTTGGAGAATCAAATTCTGATCAAATTTTTGGGGTTAGAAAGAGGACTCAGAGGGTTACTGCAGGAGACAATTTTAGAACTTTGAGATTTGAAAGTACAAAGTTTCAGTCATTTCAAGATTGAGCTCCTGAAATCAAGAAAAGGCGATATGAAGAAGTTTGATGGAAAGGATCTAGTAAATTGGATACTACAGATGGAGCAATATTTTGATCTACATGGTTTACCACTGTTACAAAAGGTATGCACTGCATCTTCATATTTAGAACTGGATCAATTTTTATGGTATAAAGGGCTTTGTTCTCGTAAACAACTTGTTACGTGGTCAATTTTCACGGAGGAAATGATAGCACATTATGAGGATACAAAGAGAAACACCTTCTTTAGAGCAACACCACAAGAATTGGAAGAAAAAAGAGAAAAAGGGCTTTGTTACAAAGTGGAAAGAAAAATTCTGGAAACAAGGAAGTCTACCCCTCACAACTATAAAGACGGAAGTGTTGTTTCTCCTAGCCTTCCACAACCTACAAGGGTTACACCACAACAATTGGAAGAAAAAAAGAGGAAAAGGGCTTTGTTACAATTGTGATAACAAATACATTAAAGGTCATAAGTGTGCTAAGAAGAAATTATTTTACATTGATTGTGGACAGGAGGAAGCAAATGATCAAGAACGTCGAAAGAAGAGTATATACACCAGGAACCAACCACAGAGAAAGAAGAAATGAATCCGACCATATCTTGTAAAGAATTGGAAAGAATTACTACTCCTCAAACTCTTAAGATAGAAGGACATATCAAGAATAAAAAGGTTCAAGAAGTGAAAGACCACATCAATAAAGAAGAAATGAATCTAACCATATCTTGTAATGTAATGGTCGGAATTACCACGTGTCAAACTATCAAGATAGAAGGACATATCAAGAAGAAAAATGTTCAAGATGTAAAAGTTCACATAGAGCATCGAGAAATCAATCCGACCATATCTTGTAATGCACTGGAAGAAATTACCACTCCTCAAACTCTCAAGATAGAAGGACATATCAAGAAGAAAAATATTCAAGCAGTGAAACATCACATCGAGCATCAACAACAAGTTATCCAAGTTTTAAAGGATAACGCCACTTTGGTGCAGAATCGAATGAAACAACAGGCATATCAACATCACAATGAAATAATTTTTGATGTAGGCAATTGGGTATTTTTATGGTTACATACATACCAACAAATGTCCCTCAAGAAACTATTTATGAGAAGGAAATGTTGGCAATACTACACGCACTTAAGAAATGGCAACCTTACCTAATGGAAAGACACTTCAAGGTAAAAACGGATCATGATAGTATTAAATAATTTTTAGAACAAAGATTATCCTCTAAAGAGAAACAAAAATGGGTCACAAAGATGTTGGGTTATGACTTTGAAATCATATACAAAAAAGGAAAGCAAAATGTTGTGGCAAATGCACTCTCAAGAAAGGATGAGGATGTGGAAACATTGTTGTGCACCATTTCTATTATCCAACTAGATTGGATAAACAAAGCAAGGTATGAATGGAAGAATGACGAATAAGTGTGGCCACTCATTCAAAAGTTGCAAAAGGTCCCAGTTCAAACAATATTGCCAGAACTTGACGAGGAAGGAAAAATCATATTGGAGCCTGGAACTATGAAATCGATCAATTTCAGAGTATCCCATCAAGTGGAAGAACTTACCTGCTGAAGATTCCACATGGGAGGACAAGAATTTTATACAAAAGCAGCAAGAACTACTCAAGCATTGAGGACAACACTTTTTCAAGTAGAGGGGCATGTTAGGTCCCTATATTACTAGTGTAACCCCTGATTGTTATTAGTACAAACCCCTTATTATATTGTTGTGCCCATGTAGTCCCCATATTGTTATTATTGTGCCCTTACATTATTATTGTTATGTTGGCTCTAATTATATTATGACCCCTTAGAGTCCTATATATAGAAATGAGGTCTTGTCATTTGTATCATCCAAGAATTGTTCATTTGTGTAATGTAAAGGAGGTTTCCCCCTCGAAGAGGCTTATTTCTAAGGCATTCATCCATGTTTTCTATCTTTTTGTGAGCTGGTTTCATAACAACCTCACTCAGGTTCAAATCCATCCAGAAATCCATCTCAACGAAAACATGAGAACCCCATTGTTGGGTGTGGAGCTTGATTATCTTCTTTATTTAGAGGTATCATTGCATTGGACTCCATTTTGTAATGTAGCGGCATTGGCCTTGTAAAATGTTGTAATTTCGTAGTCAATTTGGGTCGCTCATTGGGCGTAAATATGATAATAGAAGTTATGTTTAATTTAGGGTTTTTTGCCCTAGAAGGCAACTTCTCTCTATATATGAGGGAATTGCATTGTGTCTATGTAGATATGTATTCTGAGTGAAGAAGAGAGAGGAGATTGAGAGTAAAGAGGGAATTACAACAGACCTGCTGTAGGTTGTATCCCTTCATTTTGCTCGATAACATAAAAGGAAGGACTGGTTGTTTATCTGTGGACGTAGCCCAAGTTAGGTGAACCACATATATTTGTGTCTCTCTTGTTTTATGTGTTTTCTATGTTTATACTTCTGCAATATATTTTATGTGTTCCATTGCTCTGTAATATATAATTTTCTAACAACTTGTATCAGAGCTGAAGGTCTATTTGGTTGATAAACTACTTTTACAGATAAAACCTGGAAGGTCACTAAAGGAGCCCTGGTAATATAAAAAGGAGAAAAGGTTGGTACGTTTTATTTATGCAATGTTATTTCTAATTATGTTAAATATTTAACCTCTACAGGAGTAGATACGCCATTGTGGCATCATAGGCTCAAGCACATGAGTGAGAAGGGGATGCAGATTCTTCACTCAAGAAATTTGTTGCCAGGTTTGAAGCATGTTGATTTGGAATTCTGTGAGAATTGTGTTTATGGAAACCAGAAGAAATTCATATTCCTCAGAGTTAGGAAAGAAAAAAAGAGTGAAAAATTAGAGCTTGTGCATGTAGATGTATGGGGACTTACTCAAGTATCATCTCTTGTTGGCTCTCGTTATTATGTTACTTTTATTGATGATGCAACCAGAAAAACCTGGATTTATTGTATTCGAAATAAATCTGATGTATTTCATACTTTCAAGAAATGGAAAGCTTTGGTTGAAAATGAGACAGGAAAAAGGTTGAAGTGTCTCAGATTAGATAATGGAGGTGAATATTGCAGTAAAGAGTTTGATAGGTTTTTTCAGAGAATGAAATTCGGAAAGAGAAGACAGTTCCAGGAACACCATAAGAAAATGGTGTGTCAGAAAGGATGAACAGGACAATCATGGAGCGTGCAAGGTGCATGAGATTGCATGCAAGATTGCCTTTACAATTTTGGGTAGATGTTGTAGATATTTTTATTTATATAACAAAAAATGGGCCTTCAAGTTTCTTGGATGGTGGTATTCTAAAGGAGGCATGGATAGCTTAAAAGGTAAACTACTCATTTTTAAAGACTTTTGGTTGTGAATCCTTTTTCCACATTAATAAAGAAAATAGAACAAATATTGAGTGAAAAATCAAAGAAATGTACCTTTATTGAATATGGTGTTAATGATTTTGGTTATCGCTTTTATGATTATGAAAAACACAAAATCATTAGAAGCAAAGATGTCATATTCAATGAAAAGGTTTTGTATAAGGATCAAATGCATGAAAAGAAGCAAGAAAAAGAAAACAGAGAATACACAATGCTTGATGAGATCACAGAAAAATGAAGGTGCCTAAAAATCATAATGATCAACAGCCATAACAACAACAACAAGCACCTCAAACACCTGAAAGTGGTGTTAGAAGATCTACCAGGATAAGTAAAGCCCCTGAAGGATACTCTCCTTCATTATATTATGTATTGTTGACTGATTCTGGTGAACCAAATGTTATGAAGAAGCAATTTATGTAGAAACTAGGAAGAAGTGGGAGCAAGCCATGAAAGAAGAGATGGACTCCTTAGTACATAACCGGACTTGGGACTTAGTCAGGTTGCCTGCAGGTAAAACAACATTGCAAAATAAATGGGTTTACAAGTTGAAGGAAGAAGATGGAGGTAGAAAAAGGCATAAAGATAGACTTTGTTATGAAACGAGCTTACAAAAGATAGAAAAGATAGATCAACGACTTAAAAAATAGCCTCTTAGAGGGGGAAACCTCATTTACATTACACAAATGAACAATTCTTCAATGGTACAAATGACAAGACCTCCTTTATATATATATATATATATATATGAGTCTAAGGGGTCCCAATACAATCAGAGCCTACATAACAATAATATTGTAGGAGCACAAAAATAACATTAGTGGGCTTCTATGGGGCACAATAATAACAACATGGGGACTATATGGGCACAATAATACAATAAGGGGTTACACTAGTATTATAGGGACCTAACAGACTTGTAGTGAAGGGGTTTTCACAGAAAAAGGGTATAGACTTTGATGAGATATTTTCTCCTGTTGTTAAAATGACTTCAATCAGAACTATTTTATGTCTAGTAGCAGCTGAAGATTTTCATCCTGAGCAGTTAGATGTAAAGACAACCTTTCTCCGTGGGGATTTGGAGGAGGAGATATATATGCAGCAACCACAAGGATGTGAGGTTAAAGGAAAGGAGAAACTAGTGCGTAGGTTGAAGAAGAGCTTGTATGGCTTAAAATAGGCTCCAAGGTAGTGGCATCTAAAATTTGAGAGGTTTATGTCTGAACAAGGTTATAATAGATGTCACTTTTATCATTGAGTTTATCTCAAAAGGCAAAATTATGGCAACTATATTATATTGTTATTGTATGTAGATGACATGCTTGTTGCGAGTTCTAACGTACATGAAATAAATGTGCTCAAAAGAAAATTGCAGAACTCATTTGCAATGAAGGATTTGGGTGCTACAAAACAAATCCTTGATATGAGAATAACTAGAGACATGAAGAATTAAAAATTAACATTGTCTCAGAGTGAGTACATAGAAAAGGTGTTAAAAAGATTTAATATGCAAAATGCAAAACCAGTTAATATATCTTTGGCTAGCCATTTCAAACTAAGTAAGGAGGTGTGTCCCAAGACTCAGGAAGAAATGACTTATATGTCTAAAGTTTCATATGCATCAATAGTTGGAAGCTTAATGTATGCAATGGTCTACACAAGGCCTGATATTGCACATGCATTGGGAGTTTTAAGTAGGTACATGAACACTCCAGGAAAAGAACATTGGATGGCGGTGAAGTGGATTCTCAAGTATTTGAGAGGTACCACAAATCAAGCATTATGCTTTGGTGGTTCAAACATTGCTCTACAAGGATATGTTGATGCAGATATGGCAGGTGATAGAGATAACAGGAGGAGCACCATAGTGTATGTGTTTACTGTAGGTGGAACAACTATCGATTGGGTTTCAAAACTGCAAAGTGTTATTTCACTCTCAATGACGGAAGTAGAGTATGTTGCTGATATAGAGGCTAGTAAACAAATGAATTGGTTACAAAGGTTTATGGATGAACTCGGTAAGAATTAGGAGTTGGGCAAGTTATACATTGATAACCAGAGTGCCATACATCTTGCAAAGAACTCTACATTTCATTCCAAGACTAAACATATAAAACTCAAGTACTTGTTGGAAGATGGAGAGTTGAAGTTAGAAAAGATACACACTAGCCAGAATCCTGCAGATATGTTAACAAAATTTGTAACCAGCGAGAAAGCTCGGATTCAATTGGTCTTCAAGTATGATGATGAAGATGAGAAACAACCAGGTCCAAAGTGGAGTCATTGTCCAACAAATGAACTAGTGGTGGAGTTGCTATAATTAGTCTCCAAGTGGGAGATTGTTGGGTGTGGAGCCTGATTATATTCTTTATTCAGAGGTATCGTGGCATTGGACCCCATTTCGTAATGTGGCGGCATTGGCCTTGTAAAATGTTGTAATTTTGTAATCAATCTGGGTCATTCATTATGAAGAAATATGATGATAGAAGTTATGTTTAATTTAGGGTTTTTTCCCTAGAAGGCAACCCCTCACTACATATGAAGGAATTGTATTGCATGTATGTAGATCTGTATTCTGAGTGAAGAAGAGAAAGGAGATTGAGAGCAAAGAGGGAATTATAGCGGATCTTCTGTAGATTGTATCTCTTCATTTTTTTGGATAATATAAAAGGAAGGATTGGTTGTTTCTCCGTGGACGTAGCCCAAATTGGGTGAACCATGTATATCTGTGTCTCTCTTGTTTTATGTGTTTATATTTCTGCAATATATTTTATGTGTTCCATTTCTCTGTAATATATAATTTTCTAACACCCATCACACCATGGCTATCAGAAAATGGTAAGGTTAGGCTGAAACCACTGTCACACTTGGAAAAACCCATGCCATAACAGCAAAAGAACCACATGTAATACCATGCATGCCAAATCTAGCAAGTAAAATACACATGCAAATCGATACCTGGAAAGAATATTGATGTAAATGCTTGATCCTACTCTTCCTTTCTTGCTCCTTCCTTCCTCTTGCCATATTTTCCTTTCTTGATCCAATGCCAAAGTGCTCCAAGAAAACTCTAAGTGTCTAGGAGTGAGAGAGACAGAGAGAGAGAGAGAGAGAGAATAATGAGAGAGCTCCAAAACTGAACTGACAAAAGGCTACAAACTGATACTCAGAAGCCTTTTTATCAATTAGGCCTTTATTTTCTTAATTTTCCTCCTCACATGCAACCTGTGACCTTTCACCTTCCTTTTATCCTAATTTCCATTATTTTCATAAATAAATGTGCCAAAAATGCCATTTTGCCTTTCCAAAGTCTTATCCATTGCCTTTGCCAATTTCCTTAGCCATAATAAACCAAATGAACACCCATAGTAGGATGTCTTGCCCAACATTTAAATTGGAATAAGTGTCCCATCGACCGTGGTTATTATTTTTGCCTTTATTAACTTTTATTACATGGAATTTTTACCAGGGCTATTATAGAACCCTCCCCCTTGGGGGAAACCATCCTTGGTGTTCAACCACACCTATACCTTAGAAAAACTGCTGAAAACAAACATACTGCTCATGGAGCTTTATAACATATCTCGATGCAATATTTATAATGATCACCATGCTAAAAGCAAACCAACATGAAAACATAACAACGTGACAACTATAAATGACATGACACCCATACTGCTTATTAAATCTTTATAAAATATCCCATGGCGGTATTTACATCCATATACATATGTGCATATACCAAAACATCATTAAACATGTACACAAACATATACTAAAACACCATACCAAAACGTTTTTGCCTCAACTGACAAACAATGAAGGATACATAGCCCGCATCTGATACATCATCTCCCATGTAGTTTCATCAGGCCCAAAGTGCTTCTACTACACTTTAACCTGCTCGATCGCTCAGTTTCGAAGCATCAGCACCTTTTTCTACAATATACACTAAGGCTCCAGCTAGAATTCTTGATCCGGTTCCACCTGCAATATAGACTAGTCAATCACATGATCGACATCTCTAACATACTTCTTAAGCAACGAAACATGGAAAACATCATGGAATTTCATTATCAGAGGCAGTGCAATTCGATAGGAGACTGGCCCAATCCTCTCAACAATACTGAAGGGCCCACAAAAACATGGTGCTAGTTTGTCATATGATCCAATCCATAAGGAGATCTTCTTTGGTTTGATGTGAAAGTACACCTGTTCCCTAACCTGGAACTCCTTGAACAACCTGTTCTGATCTGCATAGTTCTTCTACCTATCTTGTGATGCCTTTAAATTATTCTTTATTGATTTCCTGTTCCATGTCTACCAACATGTCTTTTCCAATTAACACCCTATTAACTGGATCTCTGTAACTAGTGGGAGTATTGCAACTCCACCCATACAATGCCCCAAACAGACTCATATTCAAATATTCTTGACGCCCATTGTTGTAAGCGAACTCTACCAGTGGAATATAATCTTCCCTCTTTTGTTGTTGATGCATCATGTACATCCTCAACATGTCCTTCAATATCCTATTGACCCTCTCAATATGTCCATCTGTTTGCTGATGATAAGATATACTATAGGCCAACTATGTGACAAAACCTGAAAACAACTCCTTCCAAAACTTGGAAGTGAAATTTGCACCCATGTCTCACACAATCTTCTTTGGAACACCATGCAATCTGACTAAATCTCTGATGAATACATGTGCTACATCATTATATGAAAATGTAGACTTCACCGGAATGAAGTGTGCAATCTTTGTCAACCTGTCCACAACAACCATGATGGAATCATGTTGTCTCACTATCCTTGACAAACCTGTGATAAATTTCATGGAAATGGCCTCCCATTTCCATTATGGAATCACAATCAGCTGTTGTAGTCCACTTGGATGCTTACACTTTGCCTTCACACACTGATAATCGAAACACCTATCCACAAACTTTGCTACATTTTTCTTCAGATTCAACCAATAATAAAGTTTATTCACTGCTATCAATGTCTTCTATAGCCTAGGTGACCTGAATATGGTTTCTCATGAAACTTCGTCAATATCATCTTCTTGAGCTCACTACTGTTCGACACAAATATCATGTCTCTAAATCTGACTAATCCATCTATTGTAATACAATAGTCCACACCTGCACCTGTACCACTACCTATACCACTACCTATATCACTATTTGTACTACTACCTGTACCCGTACCTGTATCTGCTACAACCTGTGCATAATCTCCATATATCTAACATCCTGCTGACCTGCCTGTAATATCCTATTGAGAAAATATGTCCCATAGGAACTCATAATTTCTATATGATTTACCTATATTTGCATGCTGAGAGAATCTGCAACCCTATTCTCCTTTCCTTTGATGTACCTGATCTTGAAGTCAAACTCACTGATCATGGCCATTTTTTACACCATCTAGCCTATCGAGTGTTCAGATTCGGTTGGTTAAACAAATACCTCAACCTAATGTGATCACTCATCAATAAAAATATCTACCAAGAATATAATGCCTCCACATCTGTAATGCATGTATGATTGCTGCTAACTCAAGATAATGTATCGAGTAGTTCTGCTCATGATCATTTAGTTCCCATGACTCATGGCATACCACCTGTCCATCCTGCATAAGGACTCCACCAAGTCCTCTTTTGCAAGTATCTGTACATACTACAAACTTCATGTCCAGATCTGCAATCTTTAACACTGGTGCATGTGTCAACAACTGCTTAAGCTACTCAAAATTGGCCTCACACTCCTTTGCCCATTCAAACTTCTTACCTTCCTCTGCAATGATGTAATAGGGTACGTAATCTGTGGGAAGTTCTTGATGAACCTCCTGTAATAACCTGCCAATCCCATGAAATATCTCACCTCATCCACATTCCTGGGAGCTACCCACTCCAAGATGGCCCTTTTCTTTTCTGGATCCACTGTTATGCCCTCCTTGGAAACAACATATCCCAAATAATGTACCTCTGTCTGAAAGAAATTACAGTCGTTGAGATTGACATACAACTGTTGCTCTCTCAATAATCTCAATATTGCTGCTAAATTCTCAACATGCTCTTCCTCATTTTTAGAATATACCAATATATCATCGATGAACATAATAACAAAATTATCCAAATACTGACACAACAGACTATTCATCAAGCACATAAATGTAGCTGGAGCAATAGTCAAACCGAATGGAACTAGAACAAACTCATAATTCCCATACCTAGTCTGGAAAGTTATCTTGTAAGTGTCCTCCTCTTTGATGCATATCTGGTGGTATCTGGATCTTAGATCAATCTTCATGAACACTGTTTCTCCCTTCAGCTGATTAAACAAGTCATCAATCCTCGGTAATGGATACCTATTCTTGATGGTCACTTTGTTCAACTGGCTATAGTCAATGCATAATCTAAGAGTACTATCCTTCTTCTTCACAAACAATATCGGTGCGCCCCATCATGATACAGTTGGCATAATGTATCCCTTGTCCAAAATTTCCTTCAACTGCAACTTTAACTCTACCAACTCATGTGTACTCATCCTATAACGTGATTTTGATGTTGGAGCTACCCTTGGCACTATCTCAATAGAAAAGTGTACTTCCTTGCGAGGTGGAAAATCTAAAATCTCTTCAGGAAACACATCCTGAAAATTTTTTAGAACTGGGTACCTACTCAAAACATCTACATCCTCAACTTCCTTACCTTTGTCACTATAAATGTGCATGACAAATAACACACACCATTTCCTATGACTACGCTTTGCTTGCATAGTTGTCACCATCCTAATTGATGTGGCTTTCTTCTTTCTCTGTAAAACCTTTGGTCCCCCATTGTCATCCACACACTCAATGTATTTTTCATAACAATCTACCTGGTCCTATGAAGGTACACCCAATCCATGTCCAACAACATATTGTATCATCCCAACTGTAGTACATTCAAATGTGCTATTGTAGGCATCCCATTCAAATCAAATGCACAAGCTCTTACCCAATGATGAACTCGCTTCTTTGTACTTGTAGTCAACTGCACTAACCAAGATTATGCATGCAATTCCTTACTCAAACCACAATTATCCACCAAGTCATGACTAAAGAGGGTCAATCAAAATAGAAATAACTTGATCACAAATCTTACCATCCATCTCAATGATATATTCTTGATGGTTTGCCTATTTGTTATCCAACGGTGCATAAATATGAGGAACACTTTGACCAACATCCCCAATAGTCTGTGCCTCTTGTGCACCATATATATTAGGCCTACCACCCTGATTCTATGGAAAATATCTCTTAAGATGCTCCTTACCACATGTCCAACACTCCAACTAACCAGTACCCTCACCTCTATGTTGCTGATGTGATCCATGTCCTTGTCTAGCTGCATTGAACTCTTTTGTGGTGCCACATTTTCTTTCTCGTCTACATTTTGAGTCCTTTCTCTTTTTGGCTGCCATTTTCCTTTACCTTTGTCTTTCCCTTTCCATCCTTGCTGAGATTCATTATTACGCTTTGACTATTCATAGCAATGCTTCAATTTCCCAATAACCTCCTCTAGTGACTGAGTCTCATCATACTCAATCTGATCTCTAAATTTTAATGGAAAACCACTGACAAATTGTTGAAATTTAGTCTTCTCATATTTAAGATATGGTACATACCTCAATACCCTAAGGAACTTAGTCATGTACTCTTCATTTGTCATTGATCCCATCTTTAGATCATAGAATTATGTGGCCTTAATGTCATAATACCTTTCTTACAAATATTTCTTCTTGAAAGGCCTCTTGAACTCGTGCCAATTCAAGTCATATATCCCAATGTCTCTAACCCACTTCATTTCTTCCCACCAGATGTCTGCTTTGCCTCTCAAGCTGAAGATAATTATTCTAGCGGTCTTCATATTATTTGTGTACTCATGCAACTCAAAGAACTTCTTCATACTATCTAAGCCTCTACATCTTCCTGTTGGGTGTGGAGCCTGATTATCTTTTGTATTCAAAGGTATCACCACATTGGACCCCAGTTCGTAATGGGGCAGCAACGTCGCCCGTAAAATATTTGTTGCAGGGGGGGCGACTGCGACCTTTGGGAGCCCCCCCCTGGTGGGGGGATCAGGGGCAACACCCCCGAAGCTAAAAATAGATGTAAAATTTCCTTGTAAAATGTTGTAATTTTGTAGTCAATCTGGGTTATTCATTAGGCAGAGATATGACAACAGAAGTTATGTTTAATTTAGGGTTTTTTGCACTAGAAGTTAACCCCTCACTATATATGAAGGAATTGTATTGCTTCTATGTATATATGTATTCTGAGTGAGGAAGAGAGAGGAGATTGAGAGCAAAGAGGGAATTACAGTGGATCTATTGTAGGTTGTATCTCTTCAGTTTGCTGGATAATATAAAAGGAAGGACTGGCTGTTTCTCTGTGGACGTTGCCCAAACTAGGTGAACCACGTATATCTGTGTCTCTCTTGTTTTATGCGTTTTCTGTGTTTATATTTCTGCAATATATTATGTGTTCCATTCCTCTGTAATATATAATTTTCTACCAATTGGTATCAGAGCCGAAGGTCTATTTCACTGATAAAATTGCAAGAGAGAAGGGTTCCTGGTTTGAGTGGGAGCAATGGCAGAAGATGGTAGGTATAGGGTCAAAAAATTCAACGGCCAAAACTACCAGCCATGGAAGATGTAGATGGAAGATTATCTATATCAGAGAGATCTATATCAACCATTGAGTGGAAAGGCAAAGAAGCCGACGAGTATGACAAACACAGGATGGGATATTCTCAACAGAAAGGAACTTGGAACAATACAGCTGTGTCTAATGGCATCGATAGCGTTTAATATTTCAAAGGAAACGAAAATAGGGGGTTTAATGTCAACATTGGCCAAACTATATGAAAAACCGGCGGCCGCAAATAAATTATTTCTTATGAAGCATTTATTTAATATGAAAATGTCAGAAGGTGGATCAGTTGTTGATCATTTAAATGAATTTAATACAATTACCAGTCAGTTAAGTTCTGTAGGGTAACTTTTGATGATGAAGTTAGGGCTCTATTATTTTTGTGCTCAATGCCAGAAAGTTGGAATGGTTCAGTTATGGCCATTAGTAACGCTGTCTCTAGATCTAGTACTTTAAAGATTGATGATGTTGTCGGTGCAATCCTTAGCGAGGAAATGCGATGGCAAAGCTCCGGTGAGACATCAGGTAATGCTTTGACTATAGAGACTAGGGAAAGAAAAATGGAAAGAAGAAAGAGCTCTCGATATCGCAGTAAGTCAAGAAAAGGCATATCCAAGTCCAGATCGGGGATAGTGTGCTAGAAATATGGGAAGAAAGGTCACCTAAAGAAAGACTGCAAGTCTCGGAAGGGAAAAGAAGGAGAAACGCAGTAAGAAAATAATCATGAAGTGAATGTAACAGGTGATTTGTTGCAAGATGCTTTGATTCTTTCTTTAGAAAATATTATTGATGCCTGGGTGGTAGATTCAGGGGCCTCATTCCATGCCACACCTGATAAGAAACATTTCCATGATTATGTTCAAGGAGATTTTGGACAGGTTCGATTAGGTGATGATAAACCCTGTAAAATCATTGGAATGGGTACAGTTTTCTTAAAATAGCAGAATGGAAATCAATGGCTATTGAAGGAGGTAAGGCAAGTTCCAGATCTGAAGAAAAATCTTATTTCAGTAGGTTAGTTGGGAGGTGAAGGATGTGTGACTGATTTTATGGATAAAACCTGGAAGGTCACTAAAGGATCTCGGGTAATAGAAAAAGGAGAAAATGTTGGTAGATTGTATTTATGCAATGGTATTTCTAATTTTGTTAATGCTTTAACCTCTACAGGAGAAGATATGACATTGTGGCATCATAGGCCCGGGCACATGAGTGAGAAGGGGATGCAGATTCTTCACTCAAGAAATTTTTTTGCTAGGTTTGAAGCATGTTGATTTAAAATTTTATGAGAATTGTGTTTATGGAAAACAGAAGAGAGTCATATTCCTCAGAGTTGGGAAAGAAAAGAAGAGCGAAAAATTAGAGCTTGTGCATACAACTGTATGGGGACCTACTCAGGTATCATATCTTGGTGGCTCTCATTATTATGTTAATTTTATTGATGATGCAACTAGAAAAACCTGGATTTATTGTATTCGAAATAAATCTGATGTATTTGATACTTTCAAGAAATGGAAAGCTTTGGTTGAAAATGAGACAGGAAAACGGTTGAATGTCTCAGATCAGACAAAGGAGGTGAATATTGTAGCAAAGAGTTTGATAGGTGCTGTTCAAAGAATGGAATTCACAGAGAGAAGAAATTTCCAGGGACACCACAAGAAAATGGTGTGTCAGAAAGGATGAATAGGATAATCATGGAGCGTGCAAGGTGCATGAGATTGCATGCAGGATTGCCTTTACAATTTTGGGCGATGTTGTAGATACTGTTGTTTATCTAATAAACAGAGGACTTTCAAGTTCCTTAGATGGTGGTATTCCAGAGGAGGCATGGACAGGTAAAAAGGTAAACTACTTCTTTTTAAAAACTTTTGGTTGTGAAGCCTTTGTCCACATTAATAAAGAAAATAGAACAAAGCTTGAGGAAAAATCAAAGAAATGTACCTTTATTGGATATGGTGTTAACGATTTTGGCTATCACTTTAATGACTATGAAAAACACAAAATCATTAGGAGCAGAGGTGTCATATTCAATGAAAAGGTTTTGTATAAGGATCAGCTGGAGGAAAAGAAATCGGAAAAATAAAACAGAGAATACAAAAGTGATGGTGCCTGAAAATCATAATGATCAACATCTAGAACAACAACCACAACAACAAAAAGCACCTCAAACACCTGAAAGTGGTGTTAGAAGATCTACCAGGATAAGTAAACCCCCTAAACGATACTCTCCTTCATTTTATTATGTATTTTTGACTGATTCTAGTGAACCAGAATGTTATGAAGAATCAGTACAAGTAGAAACCAGGAAGAAGTGGGAGCAAGCCATGAAAGAAGAGATGGACTACTTAACACATAACCAGACTTGGGACTTAGTCAAGTTGCCTGCATGTAAAAAAACATTGCAAAATAAATGGGTTTACAAGTTGAAGGAAGAATATGGAGGTAGAAAAGGTATAAAGCTAGACTTGTGGTGAAAGGGTTTGCACAGAAAAAGGGTATAGACTTTGATGAGATATTTTCTCCTACTGTTAAAAAGACTTCAATCAGAACTATTTTAAGTCTAGTAGCAGTTGAAGATTTACATCTTGACCAGTTAGATGTAAAGACAACCTTTCTCCATGGGGATTTGGAGGAAGAGATATATATGCAGCAACCACAAGGATATGAGGTAAAAGGGAAGGAGAAACTAGTGTGCAGGTTGAAGAAGAGATTGTATGGCTTAAAACAGGCTCCAAGGAAGTGGTATCTAAAATTTGAGAGGTTTATGTCTAAACAAGGTTATACTAGATGTCACTCTGATCATTGTGTTTATCTCAAAAGGAAAAATGATGGCAGGTATATTATATTGTCATTGTATGTAGATGACATGCTTGTTGCAGGTTCTAACATGTAGGAAATAAATGTGCTCAAAAGAAAATTGGCGAACTCATTTGTAATGAAGGATTTGGGTACTGCAAAACAAATCCTTGGTATGAGAATAACTAGAGACAGGAATAATTGCAAATAAACATTGTCTCAAAGTGAGTACATAGAAAAGGTGTTGAAAGGTTTAATATGCATAATGCAAAACTAGTTAGTATACCTTTGGCTAGCCATTTCAAATTAAGTAAGGAGTGTCCCAAGACTCAGGAAGAAATGGCTCATATGTCTAAAGTTCCATATGCATTAACAATTGGAAGCTTAATGTATGCAATGGTCTGCACAAGGCCTGATATTGCACATGCAATGGGAATTATAAGCAGGTACATGAACAATCCAGGAAAGGAACATTGGATGGCGGTGAAGTGGATTCTCAGGTATTTGAGAGGTACCACAAATAAAGCATTACGTTTTGGTGGTTCAAACATTTCTCTACAGGGATATGTTGATGCAAATATGGCGAGTGATAGAGATAACATGAGGAGCAAAACAAGGTATGTGTTTACTGTAGGTGGAGCAACTATTAGTTGGGTCTCAAAACTGCAAAGTGTTATTACACTCTCAACAACAGAAGCAGAGTACATTGCTGCTACTGAGGCTAGTAAAGAAATGATTTGGTTACAAAGGTTTTTGGATGAATTGGGTAAGAAGCAAGAGTTGGGTAGGTTATACAATGAAAACTAGAGTGCCATACATCTTGCAAAGAACTCTGCATTTCATTCCAAGACTACACATATACAGATCAAGTACCATTTCATATGGTTAGCATTGGAAGATGGACAGTTGAAGATGGAAAAGATACACACTAGCTAGAATCCTGTAGATATGTTAACAAAAGTTGTAACCAAGGAGAAACTGAGAATCTGCTCAGTTTCAATTGGTCTTCAAGTATGATGAAGAAGATGAGAAACAGCCAGGTCCAAAGTGGAGTCATTATCTAGCAAATGAAGTAGCAATGGAGTTTCTATAATCAGTCTCCAAGTGGGATATTGTTTGGTGTGGAGCCTGATTATCTTCTGTATTCAAAGGTATCGCCGCATTGCACCCCAGTTCATAATGGGGCAGCAACACCGCCTGTAAAATATTCATTGCAAGGGGGGGTCCAGGGGGGCGACTGCAACCTTTGGGAGCCCCCCCCTGGTGGGGGGATCGGGGGAAGTGCCCCCAAAGCTAAAAATAGATGTAAAATTGCCTTGCAAAATGTTGTAATTTCATAGTCAATCTGGGTCGTTCATTAGGCGGAGATATTACGGTAGAATTTATGTTTAATTTAGTGTTTTTTGCCCTAGAAGGCAACCCCTCACTATATATGAGGGAATTGTATTGCGTCTATGTAGATCTATATTCTAAGTGAGGAAGAGAGACGAGATTGAGAGCGAAGAGGGAATTACAGTGGATCTGTTGTAGGTTGTATCTCTTTAGTTTGCTGGATAATATAAAAGGAAGGACTGGTTGTTTCTCCATGGACGTAGCCCAGACTAGGTGAATCATGTATATCTGTGTCTCTCTCTTATTTTATGAGTTTTATGTGTTTATATTTATGCAATATATTATGTGTTCTATTGCTCTGTAATATATAATTTTCTAACACTTCTGACTTCTTCACATCTCCATCAAAATTAGGTGGCTTTGCTTTCTTAAACTTATCTGTCAAGTATCCCTTATCACTCCTCCTGTAAGGATAGTAATGATGATGATCATGCTACCTATCAAAAGTAGAACTAGAATAATACTTGTATCCATCACCTCTCCTATTCAGAGTATCCAACAATATGCCATCTCTAACCGTGTCATCTATATCCTAACTATGACTACCATGAGACATACTTCAATATGACCCATTAGTTCTGTCCTCTTGTCCATTGCTAATCCGAAGTGGCCGCAATTCTGACAAACTCTAAAGAAGTATTTCATTAACCTCTTCTTGTTTCTCTTATGCATGTATGATTTTTTCATTGTTTGCCTTACAAATCCTTATTTCTTCCTTCAAACTTCTCAATGTGTCTTCCAAATAAGAGGAGTTCCCAACACCACGCTGCTCATCTAATTCACAGGGAGAGTCTTTGTAGTATACCATCTTGCTATTAATTTTGATATCTTTCCTGCAAGGCAAACTATGTCAGCTAAACTAAATCACAAAAAACCAACGTACCTTAGTGAAATTCAGGGAGGATATCTTGTCTGCAAGAACAACAAATCAACATACTACATGTATAACATAATCATGACAACATATATACATATAATACATAAGCACATAACCATGTAACCATCAATCTAGCTAGAGCCTAGTCATCAATGCATGACCATATCAACCACTTGTACCTCGACAACACAACCATACCAATTTACACTGACAATACTAAAGCATAAATAACAAGTAACCAATCATACACTCATGACGACATACTTCATAACAACAACATCCTCTTTCACATGTAAACATCACTACAACCATAATTGACACCATGCATATGCAACAAGCGCGTAGACCAGAAGGATGATTAACACATGTGAAAACGACATGAATACATGACCAACACACTTCCCATCTAGGTTTATGGGTGAACCATGCTCCGATACCACTCTGTAAGAACCTCCTCCCACATCTACCCAAGTAACAAACCAATCAGGGTAAACATGTGATGAGAGACTACTATGATTGAATTAAACCTCCTATGTGAACTTAAGGAAGTGGAATCGAAAGAAACATAACATACAAACCTTGCACACTAGCTACAAGACTCGTAGGAACCATCCCAACCACTCAGGTATCTAACCGTTCGGTCCCACTAAGGTTTTAGACCACTTGACCTCTAGACGCTCCCATGCTATGGGCTTGACAACATCTAGAAAGATTCGGATGCTCTCATGACAAGGCATGCCAATGTCCAGGGACTATTTTTCTTAGTATTGTGCTAGTGTCCTCGAGATTTGAGCCACTTTTTTAGGCCAAGAGGCTAAGTCACTACCCATAATTGAATGACACCTTCAGAATAGAAAGATAACAAGGAAACAATGATGCAAATATAAATACATGAACAAGCCCTTAACCATACCCCTGCTAGACATGACAAACATTTCCTCAAACATATCACAAATATGTAATCTACAGGTGTAAACAACAGATTTAAGCATAGGGGTTTCATGCTTATCTGAGAATAGCTAAGAAGCATTGTTCCCATATATCATTTGCTGCATTATCATCTATTAGGTCATAGATTCATTGTTCATTCTTTTACAAGTAAAAATATGATGAGATCCATACTTAGCCACTGTCATAAAACATATACATAACCAACATAATAACAACAAAAATACCAAGGAAATCACAGCCATATGATCAACATATAAACCAGTATAATACTCCTATAAATACAAGGAGAAATAACCTCATATTAATGATGCAAAATCCAAACCCGGGATGGTAATACCACGTTCCACTTGACCATAGAATGGCTAAGCCAAATATCTCTTCAGCCATTCACCCTCGTGCCATATTCCAAGCATGAATGTGGGACTCAAACCAAAAGAACCAACCAGGGCATCCCAAGGCTAAACCACCTCACCCTCATCAATAGAAATCAGGCTTTACCGTAATCCATCCTGGATCACTAGGCCAACACAATAAACATGTAATAACATGCTTTACCATGATCTTCACCCGATAACTAGGCCAAATAAGCATGGATGCCACCGAATCTCTCCACCTACACTGTGAGGAATTTTCATGTCTCCTAGTCTCTCAGGCTTTACCGCAATCCACACCAGATCACTAGGCCCTAAACTGATACCCATTTTCTAGGATTTACCACATATCCCAACCCCAATTACTCGTCTCAACGGAGAGCAATCCACCTCTTTGATTTACCGTATATCCTGCCATTCACCGGCAAGGATTCCTAGGCCCACTGAGGCAACAAAAAAATCTAGCTTTACTGCAACCCACAATCTAGTTTAGGGTTACTAGGCCATGCGATCTATCATTCAGAGATCCACCTCACTCAGCTTCGAATCCATCTAGCAATCCATCTCAACCAAAACATGAGAATCCCATCACACCATGGCTATCTGGAAATGGAAATGTTAGGCTAAAACCAATGTCACACCTGGTAAAACCCATGCTATAACAACAAAATAACCACATGCAATACCATGCATGTCAAATCTAGCAAAGGAATATACACATGCAAATCAATAACTGCAAAGAATCCTATTGTAGCTACTTGATTTTTCTCTTCCTTGCTTGCTCATTCCTTCCTCCTGCCTTCTTTTCCTTTCTTGATCCAATGCCAAAGTGATCCAAGAAAAATATAAGTGTCCAAGAGTGAGATAGAGAGAAAGAGAATAATGAGAGAGCTCCAAAACTGGACAAAAGGCTACAAACTGATCCTCATAAGCCTTTTTATCAATTAAGCCTCTATTTTCTTCATTTTCCATTATTTTCCTTCATTTTCCTCCTCACATGAAACCTGTGACCTTTCACCTTCATTTTATCCTAATTTGCATTATTTTGAAAATAAATGTGCCAAAAATGCCATTTTACCTTCCCAAACTCTTATCCATTTCCTTTGTCAATTTCCTTAGCCATAATAAACCAAATGAACACCCACACTACGATGTCTTGCCCAATATTTAGCTTGGAATAAGTGTCCCATCAACCGTGGTTATTATTTTTTCCTTTATTAACTTTTATTACATGAAATTTTCACCAGGGCTATTACAAGTTGTTGGACAAGTATTGCAATACTTGGAATAGGTATTTGTGGAATAGATTTTCTAGTAGGTTGAACAAGTTCGCAAACGGGAAATTGTGGAGCAATTGGAATAAGTTGTTGAGAAAAATAAGGGTTCCAAATAGTATTCATCCTAGGGTAAGGAGCACCAATCAAGGGTTGAGCCACAACAAGTTGACCCAGACTGACCTGAGCTATCTGACCATAAGTTCCAGTAAAAGTTTTTCCTCCATGTGGAGGATAAGGTGGTTTCTACCCAGGAAGGTAATAAACACCAGTCGGGGTTACTTGATGATAACCTAAGTTACCAGATACCATGTGAACATATTGGTCTGATGCCAAAGGTTCTTCAAGCATGGATTCCATGCTATGAACAGTAGACATAGATAAATCGTATGACCAAGTAGAAACTTGATGGGAAAGAGTAGCTCCTGAAAAATTTATAGTAAGTGACTAGTACCCAAGAGGAATTGAAGGACCACGATACAATAATGACTCCAAAGAGTTGGTAAACATAGAGGTATTAGTAGATTGACTCCTAGGAGGAATTTCTGACAAGGTTGGTCCCGATGAATAGGAAAAAGGAATGCGGTGAGGTGGAAAAATTTGAACTAAAAAGTCCAAAGGGGTAGAATACCAAGGATTGGGTCAAAAAGGATCAAAAGGAACTCTTGGATAAACTATTGATTCATCAGTAGTAATTGTGTATGAGGTGATTATTCCTCCTCATTCCCAGTAATATATTCAATACTAATTAAACCAGGAGGTAGTATGGTTGTAATTATAAGCTTCCTTTGAGGTGAAGGTGGTGCAGAAGTAGGAGCTACAATAGTTGAAGGTGATTCAGGTTGAGAAATATCAGACTTAGGTTCTTCAACTTCTGGTTCAGTTAGTTCAGTGTCTGAAAATTCTCCGGTATCATATTCACTTTGAATAACTTTAGTAACCCTTGTCCCAAAATGAACTAAGCATGATTCTACTTCTTAGGTTGAATCACTTTAGCTTCTACTATTTGAAATTATAAAACTATAGATGTTTTGGGTTGTTTTGAGGTTCCAGATCTTATTGATTTTTACCTTTCAGTTTTAATCTTTTCCAATTAACCAGGTGTAAATTCAGGGGGTAAACCTTACATTCTACGTGAATGCCTTGGTGAATCAGCCACGATGAATTTTTATTGAGAAACCAAATAATATTCACAATCCACATGTAAGGTATCTAAAAAGTAAAAGCAAGAAAACAAAATGTGCTAGAAAATCTAAGGAATCAAACCATGTAAACAAGCTTTTCACATCAAAATCACTAGTTGGTGATGAAACCCAACATCGTAGAGATCAATGTGAAAAGTGGGTAAAGATAGAGCAGGTGGAACTAGTTACATTGGCAACCTACTTAATGTACACGATCTGGTGCAAGTAATCTTCACTTATGCCTTCTTGAGTGAAGAATACCCTCTAAAAGGGTCTAAGTGAGTCTAGCCAATGTTTGTTCCAAGTATAACAGAAACTTCCCCTCCACCTTCACCTTTGGTAATAGCCCTAAGATGATGGTCTCTAAGGTTGCCACTTAAGACAATTTAACCTTGGAGGACAGTCCTAGATTAGACGTACATGCAAGGCGAGAGTAAGAAATCTCAATCCCCTTGAAAGTTCCTCAACATGGTTAATTTGATGTTTACTTCTAAGTGACTCCCAAGTACCTTTCGACACCATTTTTAATACGTGTAAATCACTCTATCGTAACCAATGAAGTGGGGTCGATCACTCCACTGGGTCCGACATGATCTCGTGCTTAATCCCTTTGTAAGGGGAGCTTCCTAAAGCCAAATTGCAATAAATGGATTTACTCCCCATCGCAAGATTCTAATATTTGTTTGCAGATTTGGAAAGTTAACTCACTTCCATATTCCAAAGCCCTACAACCTGATCTAATGTAGGTGGAAAAGAGCCCTAAAATAATATTTTTTCTAAATTTATTTTATTATTGTTTTTTTTTAAGTTGTTACTTACTCAAAGGGTAAATGGACGTGAAACTAATGGTGTTAATACTTGACAAAAAACCTTAATGCAATTGAACATGAAATTGTAACCTTTTCTTTTCAACGAATTTTTTAATTGAAGTAAGGAGAGAGTCTTTTCAATCTTTCAAAGAAAATGCAAAAACTCTTAATTTCCCACTATATCCCTTTTCATGAAAGCAATTCTTCAGTTTCGAATGACCCAAATCCCGAAATTAACTTTTAAAATTTCAATTCGCCCAATAATTAAAAAATAAGGAAACTTTCCTTTGACATACAATCACTCAAAATTTTCCAAAATGCATGAAGAAACCAATCAAAAACTTAAAATGAATTTCTCTTAATGAATGTTATGAATTTAATGTTGTCAAGGGTACAATTCTAAAAAAATTCAAGACTGAAAGAATACTGGCTTTTTTTTTTGAGTTTAGCAAAAGAAGCACTTTCATAAAAAATAATCATTCTTAAAAATCATTGATTTTCATTAAAGAAACAATCTTTCATAAAAACATAAAATAAACACAAGACCCGATCTGTTCTAAATAAGAAAGACAGGGAGACAGAAAACCAAGACCAATCGATCTTTCTTTTGATAGATATACAACACACGAGATGGAGATTTTACCCTAATTTGTAAAAACAAGAAATTTCCAAGAATACTCTTTCACAACACTCAACTAAACTAACAGAGAGTTTCTAAAGGTGTAAACAAGTGTAATCAAGGAGAAAAAACAAACTTTTCTGGACTTAGTGAAGAAAACTCAAATTTTCAAAAAATTCTAGGTATGTGCACAAGCAATAGTTCAATCCAGTGCGCATACACAATGTTGCTAAGGGATAAGTGTGGAGAAGTACACTATGTGCCTACAGATAAAGTGCACGTTGCAGGAAAATTTTAGAAAAAATAAAAACAAGCCAAACAAATCATAAAATCCAGACTTTCAATATTTTTCAAAAATTGGGAGAGGGCTATGACAAAAGGATCAAAAGTCAAAACAAGGAGATGATGGAGAATGAGATGATCCCTAGTACGGTCATCAATTTCTTAGGCAGACTAATCCTTCTTGCAAATGAGATGGATCTCCCTAGATCTTATACGAAATCTAGTAACAAATAAGAAAAGGATTGCTACATTTCCTTAGCTTATGATTGACTAAAACAAGTAATATGTGAGGGATCACTTACCGGTTTAACGAAGTTCCTATTGAAGTCCTTAAATGCCTCCCACAGTTGGCTTCTCCTTGATTCTTTAGAGAGAATTCCAATGCTTTCCCTAGCTTCTCCATGATGTTCCGAAGGAGATCTACATAGACAAAAATACATAAAGGATCAAAGAATTTAGTATATAGAATGAAAGATAAATGAAATTCTTAACTCAACATATATCATACATTGAATCAATAGCTAATCATAACCTATGTGAGTGATCAAGGAATATAAAAAATGATATCAGAAAAGACATGATTAGAAAATAATAGTCTCTTTTTATTGAATAAAAAGGAGAATAAACCTACAACCTCAAAGCCTTGATGTTACAAGCCTGCTCCCATGATCTCCAACCTTCTCCTTGGATGAAAAGCCTTCTATCCCTATTTCTGCAACATAATCCTACCTTCAATGGTCCTCTCCAATCCTATGGCCTATGATTGATTTATAGGCCAAGAGGAGGAGGTTTGGGATCCTCTTCCTAAGGAATGAGATCCAAAAATGGTGGGATATGGGATCCACAAAGAGAGGTAAGTAGCATCATGATGGGAGGGATCTGGCTTGAGTAAGCCTCAACTCGAAGTTGTTAGTTGGGAAATATTCAACTAACAAAGATTCTAGACTTTATTTTTTATTTTTTACTTGCGTTGAGTTGTGTGCGCAGGCCACAATGTAAGACAGAGAGCACTTTTGTGCAGACTCTAATAATCTCTTCTACATATGTTCAGGAATTGACTAGGGAATTGCAAGGAAGTCAAAAATAGGATTTTGGGCCTTGAGATGCAATAATTTCATTCTCTTTGGGATTGTTTAGGTTTTATCCTTACAGGGGGATGCTTTGGAACACTTTGATGGATAATGAAAGATCCAAATCTATGGTCACTTTCCTAATGTGACAAAATGATGTATAACACCTCTGGTCATGGATTCGACCATTGTGCTTGACTCTTGTGGGCACGAGACTTCAGGGTGACCACATCTTACAAGAGAGACCCAGAATTTGACAACACGTATAGGATTCTCCAGGAAGGAAAGAAAGTTCCAAATTGTCACCTCTAAAATGCATTGCTATGCCACTTGGGAAATATATGTCTTCCTTCAAGTGAGCGTGCCAAGATGATTTGGGAAGTGCACTACAGTCAGGTCGCTGGACATTTCGGAGTAGAGAAAATAGTGGCAGTGCTGCAAACGTATTTTTATTGGTTGAACCTTTAACAAGATGTTGGGAAGTACATCAGATCCTGCATTGCCTATGCCATTGTCAAACCGAACATCAAGAATAAATGCCTATAGACTCCTTTTCCTACTTGTAATCGACCTTAGGAATCTATCTCCATGGATTACATGTCAGCCTTCCTTCTACTAAGCATGGAAACGATTGTGTTTCTGTGGTCATCGACAGATTCTCTAAGATGGCCATTATGGAGGTCTGCAAGAAGAGTATCACAGCAGAAGCCACTACTAAGCTCTTCTTTCAACGTGTGGGTACACTTTGGGATCCCACAATCCATTATCTCAGATCAGGATAGCGGGTTCCTAAGTACATTTTGGTCAGGTCTCTAGTCGATTCTAGATACCAAGCTCACTAAGTTCACAACTTTCCACCCCTAAACTAATGGCCAAACTGGGGTCACCAACAAGATGATCGTACATATTTTGTGCATGTACAACTTGAAGCATCCATGCACATGGGATGAAAGTGCCCCCTATGTACAACATAACTACAACAAAGCTTTCCATAACTCAACTAGCCACAACCCATTTCAGGTGGGGTTGGGATTCCAGCCATTATTTCCCATTGATGTGGTCATGCCATTTGCAGCTACATAGGAAGATTCGGCTCATGTCCAATCTGAAGATGATAGTGATAAAAACTTAATTGCTTGCATTCAGCACATCTACCAGTAAGTCCATGACATATTGGAAAGAGCCAATGGAAAGTACAAGTAGGGACATGATCAACATCAAGTGCCACACAAGTTCCAGGTGAGTGACAAAGTTTGGCTGCATTTGCAGAAGGAGCGCCTCATTGAGCCCCATCGCAAGCTTCGCCTACTCTGATATGGGTTGTACACCATCACCAAGGTTATATGAGACAATGCCTTCAAGACTAGCATTCCAACGTTCCTTGGCCTGCACACAGTGTTCAATGTGGATCGCCTTCGGCTATACTTTCCACCATTACTGGACACATCCGATATTGCAGAACAACTCACACAAAAATAGTTAAACCCAGACTGCATGGAACATGCCACAACTGATCAGATCATGGATACATAGATCAAGAACAATCCCCAGTAGAAGATCCAACTGTATCGGCTTGTTAAAGCTGGCCAACTCCTAAACCAAGGCAAGTGGCTTACTAGGGACCAAGTTCAACAGAAGTTTCCCCGTCTCATGGAGGCACTCAATGTAATGGGGACCATTGTTTCCTAAGGTGGGAGGAGTGATCCAGGTGGATATTGGTGTCCACCCACATATTCCAATTGGAACCCCACCATTATTTCTTTAAATTTTTCAGTTTCCTTAATTGTAGCACAATTTACTATTTTTGGCATTTTTCCGGGTCCTCAACTTTTGGAGCCGTTTTGAGGCCCTAAATGACGTTTTTTTTGGAAAATGAGAAAATGTGAGTCCATGATTGAAATTTGTAGTCAAATTTTGTAGACATCAGATAGATATTTTAACGGGGTATCATGCATGCCAAATAGAGATTGTATGCCAAAGTTACGACCCCAAGAAGTTGATGTACCAATTACCCCAACAGGGCCCACAGTTTTGGTGCTCCATCTCCTAGGGTTAGGTTTTTGGATGTTTATGTTTTTACATTGTTTCTAAATAATAAATAGGCCTTTCAGCCTCATTGTAAACTGTTCATAGGCATGTAGCCACCACTTCTCTTCTAAGAGACAAACTACTATCGCCCAAGCTAGTTTATTTCCATTCATATGGAGGCATATTTCTCTTCTTTGATATTAATGAAATGAAGTGTTATTTCTTTTGCATCTATGAATTTATGGTTATATATGTATTCTGTTGAGTTCCTATTTAAGTTCAGATCACTCACCTAGTTATTATTTCCTCCAATGTGGCAATGTTGAAATATGGTGACAAGAATATTCCAATTTAATTTGTCCTTGAATTAAATTGTGAATTAAAATCAAATTTAGTCTTAATAGAAACTTGAAAATAATCAATTAATTTATTTTAAATTAATTAGTTGGAGAAATTCAAGTTAGAAGTCTTTCTGAAATCATGCAAGCGTTATCCCTTAAATTAAGGAGATAAGATTGAGTTATATTTGAGTTGTAATTAATTAAGTCCAGTTAAATTAGTTCCAAACTATTTGAGGAACTAATAATGAGTTAAGAGTCAATTGATGCATTAATGCACTCAACTAGTGCTACTCCAGTTAACTGAAGATTCCCTCATCATAAACTCATGCATGTCTATTATGAGAAAGACCCAGTTGAGATTAATGTTCAAGGGTAGTGTACTATCAGTTGCATGTGTTTTCTCATGGAGAAAACTCATGCATGCAGTCAAGGATTCATCCTTGAAGATTGTGCAGTTTTGAAGGCTTGTTTTTTCACTTGGTAATAGGCTAATCATCCACAAGGAACACCACAAGGAAAAACACAAGGAAATAGGAGCTTGGAGGGTAGAGAGGAAGGCTGGAGAGAAGCCAAGATTTCCTGTGAGCATTTGTGAGGATTGTACTGAGAGCTGACTAGCTGTGGGAGCTAAGGCTTTGTATAATTCCTATGTATTTCCACTATGTATGATAATACAATAGTGTGGGGTTTTTATCTGAGACTTTCCCCAAAGTATTTTCATGTGTATTGTGCCATTTATTCTTCTTCTTCTGGTTATATTGTTCAGCTCGATCTTTAAGCTTCCGCAAATTGATAGTAGAAGTAGGTTATAGTATTCTGCTTTGATTTATATTTCATTATCGGGTTAACCTATCACGGATTTTCTACATGGTATCAAAGTTGTGAATAGTATACTGAGAAGAGAATTCGAAGTTTGAAGTTCAGTGTTGTAGATGCAAATCGAATTCATATCATACTTCAAGGTTGGCCAATGGTGTTCTATGGCTTGAGAGTCAAGTATACCTTGGAAGGTAGCTCGAATTACATAACATGGAAGGATAGAATGGAGGCCGTATTAGAAGATAATGGCTTGAAGGAATTCATTGATCAAGAAATCCCAAAGCTGTTGGGTTGTGTTATATTCTTTCCACGACTAACCTACGTAGTGAACCGGGGGGTTAGAGGGGTGGCGGAGCCCCCCCTTCATTCCGCAGCGAGGGGGCGGCAACCCCCCTTGTCCGGGGGGTTTGAGGGGGTGGGTAGCCCCCCTCTACGGGGTTCGGGGCAGCGCCCCGAGAAAATTTTTTTTGGACCCTATATTAGGTTGGGCGAACCTACCTATGGTTTTGGTCCACAGTTTTGGACTCGATGGTTTTCGGTCCATGGTATTGGATGCTTCGGCATGTATAAATATGTATTGTAACATTGAAAGGAATATAATGAAAAATCAAGCTGGTAGTCTCGGTTTTGAGATCCAGTGGGAAATCTCTGTGTATATGTGTTTTATGTGTTATGCTCTCGCATTTTTATTTTTCCTGTGATTTAGAATTCGTATGCAGGTAATTTCTGTACGGGGTTAAAAACCTACATTTGGTATCAGAGTTGTTTTGGCTTCAAGGGGACGCCTTTGTTGCTAAGGGGTTTCGCTCGGGCCTGTGGTAGACCCTGTTCATGGGGAGATCTGCGAGATCGATTCTGGTGGTGAAAGAAGATGGCGAGCAGCGGAAAGATAGAGATTGAGAAGTTCAATGGTCAGAGTTTTGAGTTGTGGAAACTCAAGATGGAGGATCTGTTGGTGGATAAAGATCAGTGGATCGCGGTAGATCCGGGTACTAAACCAACGGGAGTGACGATGAAGAATGGAAGAAGTTGGATCGAAAGGCAAAGAGCACAATACGATTGTGTGTGTCAGATTCAGTATTGTTGAATGTATTAGGGGAAGCTACGGCGAAGGCTTTATGGGACAAGTTAGGGACTTGACCAATCTAAAGTTTCTAGTGAATAAACTTTCCTACGAAAAAAAGCTGATAACCTGAAGGATGAAAGATGGGAGACTCAGTGACAGGAGCATCTGAATGTGTTTAACACTGTGGTAAGTCAGTTATCATCTGTTGATATTAAAATTTTAGATGAAGATAAGTGCATCAGTTGTGTTCTCTACCAGATTCGTGGGATAGTCTGGTTATTGCAATAGGTAGCAATGCAACTGCTTTGCAGTTTGATGAAATAGTCTCAGCCTTGCTGACGGAGGAGATGAGACGGAAAAATATGGACAACCAGAATGGGGATGCCTTGTCTGTACGAGGACGGTCCCAGAACAGAAACAAAAATAAGTCATCGAGTGGGAGATCTAAATCTAGAGGGAGATCTAAATCTCCAGGAAAACCTACAAAGGTGGTGTGCTGGGAATGCGGAAAGGAAGGGCACTTCAGAAGGGAGTGTAAATCTAAAGCTCCTGATAAAGGAAAAGGATCTGATGATGCTCCTTCTGCAGAGGCGAAAACCACCTCAGATGAAGGTGGGGATGTGTACTTGGCTTCGTCAAGTACACATGTAGATCATGAGGCATGTTGATTGACTCAGGTGCATCCTTTCACTTCACTCCCCATAGAGAGTGGTTATGCAAGTATGAGAAATATGATGGTGGTGATGTCTTCTTAGGAGATGATAGGAAGGCTAGAATCATTGGTCGTGGAAAAGTAAAGTTGAAGTTGCAAGGTGGAGGGGTTAGAACCCTTCCGGGTGTTCTGCATATTCCTGCACTGGCCAGAAATCCGATTTCTGTAAGCAAGTTGGATGATGCAGGTGTAAAGACAGTGTTCGAGAAGGATACCTGCAAGATGGTTCGAGGAGCACTGGTATTGATGCGGGGAGTTCGGATTGGAACTCTGTACAAGTTGCAAGTTAGCACTGTTGTTGACGGGTGCAATAGTTCTATGGTTCCTGAAAATGGAGTAGAAAATCTAGTGGTCTCTGGAGAGAAG